>JAEPRC010000069.1:0-93448 GCA_016758945.1 Mucor plumbeus
AAAAGAAAATTATTTTGTCTTCCTAAATATATAAAATATGTCGTAACTTAAATATATTCGTTGTACCTAAAAATCATGCTAAACTCAAAACTAGCAAACACTGGGACAGTTTTGGGAGCCACTGTACATCTAGTAAAAAATTTTGTACTTAAAACTGTTCTTTGTTTAATTTTGGGGCCAATAATATTATAATAAAATAAGGGACACGTAGAAAGAAAAAGCTCCCTTAAATATAAATTTGAAATAAGAGATTTTAAGTTGTAAAATTTGTCCACCAGTCTTTGGTGGATACAAAAACCTCCTTTATATCGAGGTTTGACTGTATTATGCTTAAAAAATATGATTATAAATAAAATAACCTACTTCTTCTTGAGATGTCAAAAGGGTTAATAGAAATAATCTTGCCAAAATATTACACTTTTATTAACAATACATTTAGAGGATGTACTGTGAGGGAAATAACCCTTCCAATGTTTTAAGAAATTATACTTTTATTATATTTTTTGTGTCGCTATATATTTTACGCAATTTCTAAAAACTTATAAAATAGCTCCTTTTAAGGGCTTTTAAATGGTATAACATATTAGCTAATAGCATAAAAATTGAACGAATGGGAGGATAGCAAAGAGAGATATGTTGATTTTTCGTATGTGAGATATTAAGAAATTAAAATATGTAATATCTTAACTTTCGATTAAAGTATCCGATAATTCTAAATTTTTATATCAAAAATGCTATAAGTAGTAATTATCCGAGGAATGTTCAAAAAATATAAAAGGCTAAGCATTTTTTCTCATCTTCCCCTTTATCATCTTATTATCTTTTCTTCATTTTTTTTTCAATATGGTTCGTCCTATTCCCACTGAAGTTCAAAACTCTATTAAGTTGTTACTTATCGAAGGTCTCTCTTACTCGGCCATTCAGAAAATGTATCCAAATGTAGGATTAAATACACTTTCCCGGTATAAAAGGAAGTTTTTAGGCGACTCCACATCACCCAAAGGTGGAAAACAAAGCAAAATTAGTACACAGACTCGGAACTACATAGCCAGAAATCTCCAGAACGGTAGTCCCAATGGCCCCAAAGGTGTACAGAGCTATTTGTTGACTCTTGGAATTGAGATGTCTCTGAGAGGCATTAGACACGTACTTAAGTCAGAAGGCTTTAAAGCTAGAAGAAAAGTCAGGACTAATTTCGTCAATGCTACTAACAAGAGAAAGCGTTTTGCTTGGGCTAAAAAATACCAGCATTATACAGTAGATGACTGGCATAAATGGGGTTTCTCTGACGAGACTAGAATCAATATGTGAGGCTCAGATGGAAAATCCTACTACTGGACGGATGGTGCCACTGATCTACTGCCTCACCAGATTGAGTCCCATGTTCAAGGAGATGGTGGCAGCGTCCTGTTTTGGGGCCTCATAACTGCGGAAGAAACTGGATATGGCTCTACCATTACTGAAGGAAATGTTAACACAGAGGTTTACATCGATATTCTGCAGACATCTTTATTAGATACCTTGGAGTACTATGGGCTGGATAGGAACGAAGAGCTTCCGGTTTCAGCAGAACAATGCCACTCCACATACTTCCGTTCCTACTAAGCAATGGTTTCAACGCCAGGGGTTCTCCCTGAAGTCCATTCTTGACTGGTCATCCCAAAGTCCAGACTTAAACCCTATAGAACACGTCTGGAACCAACTAAAACGACGTCTGAATGCGTATCCAGCTAGAGCCACCACCATTGCAGAACTAAAGGCTAGGATCCATCAAGAATGGTATAAATTTACTAAGGAGGACTGCCTCAAGTATATAGACAGCATGCTAAACAGAATTAAAGCTGTCATCAGGAGTAAGGGTGGTCCAACTAGATATTGAGCTTTTTCTTGTATAATAAATATCAAATTTTTAACTTTAAGCGCTGCAAAGTGAAACTTAAAATCCGGCGGTAGTTTTAAGCAATATGCCATTTAAGATCTACAATTTTGGGTTAAAATCTGGTACTAAAAGTAAGTAGAAATATTAAATATTGACAGAGATACGACTTCATATACGAAATTTTTTAAAACATTGTTGGAAGGGTTATTTCCCTCACTGTATTTATATACTTTCATTTTAATTAATACTAGATTTACTATCTTAAGGACATACTGTGGAACAACGTGGAGAACATGATGTAGATTATGTGAACACGCTTTAATCTACTAATAATACCGACTATAGACTGGAAGAACATTGGATGTGCGACCTTGATATAGATATTGACACAACACTTCTGCAGTAAAAAGGGGTTGATTTTATAAAAAAAGCTTAAAATAGATACTGTTTAAATCCTTCTTTATTAAATTATGGATAATCTACAATAAAATGCTATTTCTACTTCTCTATTTATACTATTTAGTTATATATATTATTTGGTAGTTGTTCTATCAACTGCCAGTTATTCCGTAATTTTGAATATTTTGTAGAGTTGTTGGGTTCCTGATTTACTTAATCCAGAACGGCTTTTTAATTTGATTGGCAACTGGTTGTTAAACATGCGTTCAGAACAGTCCTTACTTATTCTATTTGATTCGCATGTATTCTAATTTAGGTTTTCTTTTACTTATGATACAACACTCATTATGAATACTCCTGGTATCTTTGATATTTTAGGATACCCTTGATTGTTTATAATTTATAATACATTTATAATCTCTTATTTGAATCGCATATCATGGTTTCAAATGATGAGATGGGGTTTAATGTATCATGTGGGGAAATACTACCTAGTTCAGTACACCTTCCTTTACTACTTCTTACTTATAATATTCTCCTTTCCTTATAAATTTACTTGTTTATGACATAAATCTTAGGCCTGGAATACATTCTGTTACTATTAGACAGAAGACTCTCCTCTTGAGTACATTATTGAATACATCTTTGTTGAGTCGTTAGGAGACTCTCAATATTGTTTTTTTTTTACAAATCTAAAGCCTGGAACTTAAGCCTTTACTAGATAAGCAAAAACCCAATATGTATGCTATAAAAATAATTTTAAAACATTACCGTAAGGACTGTACCAAAAAACCCCTTTAAAGAGTAGGTTTACTACATATTGAGCTCAAGGCATGGAAGTTAAATTACTAAAAATCCGTTTTATGCAGACTGTATCTAAAAATACCGAGAAAATCTTCACAAAATTCTCTTTTTAGTTGATAACTCTTGCAATTTTAAAGTGAATTCAAAGAGTAATATTTCAAAACAAATGTATACAAAAGAAATATAAATGTAGCAACAATTTCGATTAAGCTTGCACATTATTCACAAAGCTTTTTACATCAAAAGCGTACAAAAATGTAACTTTTCGATGAGCTGTAACTCGAGATAGCAACCGTTTAAACACATACTTTATAAGCCAAAAATAATTCTTTTATTTGGCTTTATTATATTTTATTATAAATTTAATCTCACAAAATTATGAATTTCTCCTTGTATACCCTCGTCCAAAATTAAGGTTTTACGAAGAAAGCTAATAACTCTATGAAAAATAGTACTACAATGCCAAATTATACTTCAAATGATAGGTAATTTTTTGCTTTATTGATTTGTATTACTAATATTAAAATTCATTTTTAAAAGTATTTTTAGAATCATTAAAAACTGATATTTATGTTTTTGCTTTTTTTGCAAAATTTTTGGTAATAAACGTTTTTTATAAATACATCATTAGATATAAAACTAAATTTCGTACTGAGGTTACTTAATACAGCTAGTTAAGTTACTATACACTTTTAATGCCAATTTTGCACTTTAAAAATTTAAAATTGTTTTAATCAATTTTTTCATCATCAGAAATTTCTAATTTAAACTGCCGCCACAGCTGAGATATATGAAAATTAGGAGGAAATTTGTCGAAATTGTTATTTTTTGCAATGCAATGGTATGTAGGGGATTTTTAAATCCGAAAATATAGTAGTTACGAATAGAACAATTCATTGTAAATTGAAGCAAGGCAGTAAAATAATTTTTCAATTCAAATGCTTCAACTAAATTTGATATGTCAGAATTAAGAATTACCGGATTATTACTAGTTTAAAACATTTATCAACCCATGATATTTGACATGCAGATCATACAATGATGCTGCATATTCTATGCGATTATCATCATGCCAACTACGGAACCATAGAAGCATAAGTATACTATATTCACACAACATCCACCTGTTTATTATTTCAATAAATCAAACAATATGCTTGGTTGACAATGCAGTTGCCTTATACAACTAAACTCGTAGTTGTTTATTTTTTTTAACATCTTGACTTGAAGTTCTTTACCCAAGGAAAGGCATTCATTTCCAACAAGTTGAATATCAACTTCACTATCACGCATAACAGTGTCATTATAGTAATGAGGAAAAGTGTCCTAGCTCAATTCCCTCGTAATGGGAGTGCCTTCGCTACAAGCATCATCTTCAGAATGCATGGCATTATCATTGCTCAATACATCGACATCTTGTCCCGAAGAGAAAGATTGTTATATTAGAATATAAATATGGCTCTACTGTAGTTGTATTCTCAGGATATTGTTATTGCCACACTATTAATAACTATTTGTATCACCTGATGATCTCTTTTATATATAATCTCATTCTCTACATTGAATAAAACGACCTTTTACTATTGTCTAATTCTTATTAATTAAGATATAACAAAGGTGTTCCCATTGCAATAACCATATCAGAATATACAGATTGATTGTTGTTGACACTACCCATAGATTGCTGACGATCTTTAGTGGCAGTGCCAGTAGTTTGTTGATAATGCTACTCATTTTAAATAAGATTAATAAGTAAGAAATGTGCAATAAAAGTTTTATAGGTTGATTAAAAAATGAAATGTCAAAAGAATCTGTAAAAATAATCTCTCATTTTTATTAAGGACACGTCTTTTGGATTTATTTATAAACGCTCATTATAACTATTACGAGGGTTTTACTATCCTAAGGACATGATATGGATCAACATGGAGAACATGATGCAGACTATATGAACACGCTTTGATTTGACTACAACACTGATTACAGACTGGAATATTAAATGTGTGATCTTGATATAGATATTGATATTAGCACAACCAACATAATGTGAACTTAATCACACAATTAGTATCAAGGGCTCCCGAACTCTATAAATATATCGATGGGCTACATATTGATCTATGACAGTTTACTAATCTCTCTAGTAAGAAACTATATAAATAAAGAGGACGTTTATTTATTACAATAAGCCCTTAGATAGAATTTAACTTGATAACAAAACCCTACATTTACCTATTTGGATTTCTATTGTTTTTTTATACTTTTTTTCCCGTGAATATCTAAAGATACCCCACAAAGAATACTTTTGTGGACATAATTTGTGATTACTCGATGAAAAATGCAATTATTAGAATCAAGTAAAATAGTGAAAATGAAAACAACACATTTTACGTAAATTTCAGTACCAAAAAAAAAAAGACATGTATACACTTTATTGCTTCTTTTTTGATAAATGAAATCTATCAGTCATTAGGGTAATTCTTATAAACTTGAAGGCAATGTATTGTTACTCGATCAAAACTTTTGCTCAAAACAAGTGAAATAATGCAAATATATGCAAAAAGTTTTGCACATATTGTGAAACCAAATAAAAATATGTACAAATGCTTCACTGTTTTCTTTTTGATTTGTAAAAATTATCAGTGATTTAGCCTATTTTTATGAATTTGATAATGTAACGTTACTCAATCAAAAATGTACTTCAAACCAAGCAAAATGAAAAAAATAAAGCTAATAAAGGTCTTGCACAGAATATTGTAACACCAAAAAATTAAGGCTTACAAAGATCTCCATTTTTTGTTTTTAATTGATAAAAGCAATCAGCCATCTAGCTTATTTTTTAAAAATATTGTTATCCCATCAAAAGTTCACTTGAAATTAGGTAAAATAGTGAAAAAAAAACTACATATTTGTGTCACTTTTAAGATATTAAGAATTATAGCTTTAAGAAAAAAAAAATATATTGCTGTTTATTTAGGTTTTGAGAATGGCTAATTATTTAAGAACAATTTTAACATGTATTGATGTCACAAACTTCAAAAGCTTTTACTAAACTTTCAAATTTAACATAGCTAATTTTCTAACGTTTATCTTTAATTTGACGTATATAGTAATCTTCAAAACTTTGAATTTGGTAGAGAATTCAGTAAATTAAAAATAAAAATTATTGCATTTCTCAGCATTATATGATATGGCAAAAATAAACTCCAAATAAGAATTAAAGAACATTGGTAGATCTCGAAGTAATATGATGACGAAATTAACGTTATGAATTGTCAAGTAGTTTCTTGTGGAGAATGCCTACTTACTCTTCAAGCTTGCAATATTGTACATTGCCATTTGAAATTCAATTATGGATAATAAAACGTAATTTTTCAGAGAAAAACGTATGTTAATCTTTGATAAAAAGGTCAATTACCTTCATTTCTACTATATCCGGATACATGACATCTAAAATCACAATAAAAAATAGAATTGAAAAAATTTATCAGCTCTCAGAAGCTAAAAATAGGGGTTTATCGTCATCATCATCATCATCTTCGGAATTGCTGGTAAAACATGAATGAAAAAACATACATATATATATACATATATATAATTTTATTTAAAACTTAATTTTAGTTCAAATGCTCTTTTAATTTCAAGATATTATCTGCTTCAATAAATGTTTTTCAAATTAATGGCAACAAGTAAAAAACATGTGTATACATAGTGAATGCCATGTTATCAGTTGTCAATTTTGAAATTTCAGATTAATTTCGTCTGGTTCTCACACGTATAATGTACCATCAGGCACCTTCAGGTATTTTTTTCTGTCAACGTTTCATACAAAGATATATCGCGCTGCATAGCTTTAGTTAGTATATGTTATGCACAACTTTGTACAATATAGTAATATATAAATATATTTTAGTAAGACAAAATGGAAAACATGCAGATTGTAATGTTACATCTGCAAAAAATACATGATAATATAGCAATAAAATTTTGGTACTTTGTGACACTCCTATATGTTTTACAGACCAGATCCAGATTATAACATAAATTGGAGTAATTAATCAATAAAACCCTATGGATATTTCAACATCTAAACAATTTCTTTTGAAATCCACTTTTTTTTTTTTTTGAAATGTAATGGAAATTGCTGAAATTAAAGATTTAGAGCTACAATGGAAAGATTTTCAAATGCAACAATTTGAATCAAATAAACATAAATAGTAAACACATAGCTTGCGCTCAAGAGCCTAAACGGCAATTATCATAACCACAATACAAATCAGGCCATGGCACAATAAAAATTAACAATATAGTAACATATTCGCCGAGATTTCAGCCTTGAGAAACATCATTTCATTACAGTAAAAAGGAAAGCGAAAGTGTGGGTCCAAAAGTGGCGTTCCATACCAAAATAGGCACACGCCATTTGGTCATATTTTTTTTTTTTTTTTTTTTTTGCGTATTGTTGCTGTGGCTCAAAAATGAAATGATCTACTAAAATAACAAGGTATCAGGACTTGTATTCCAATTCTCTTACCATTAATAATTTAACAAAAAATCTCATGAATCTTATTGCTTGATTGATTCTCTATTTTTGTTGTTTATTTACAAAAAAAAAAAGAAAAAAAAAAATTGAATTGCTCAGCCATTTCAATATCAGGCTCAAGAAATGCCAAGCATGGGGATATGATTTAACCGAGGCATTCATTTTCTATAAAAAAAAAAAGTACTTTTAGAGCAAATAAATCAGAAGAACCTAATTAGATGTATGATTAATTCAAATACATATATTAAAGATAAATGTGGCGTCTATTTCGTACTAATAAAATGAATTGAATAATTCATTTTATTGTTCCTCAAAATACTTTGAGCATAAACGGCTTTTGGATCATTTCCCAATTAAATGACGGTGTTGAGATTGATTTTAAAGTTAATAAATCGTATATAAAAAAAGCCTCTTTTGTCGAATAAAAACAATAAAATACATCCTTTTTTAGCTTTATTATATTTAAATAAATTTTATTATTGCTATGAGTACTCCAGCTACTGATGCAACATGTCCCACAACGCCTGGATTATCTTCAGAGGGAGGATTGTATGTAGCGATACTATAAAGAGAGGGATCGTATCTAACATTGTTTATTTCATATAATAGCGACCCAGGACTCGATTGGGCTTCTGTAAAGGCAAATCCCACTGAAAACTGGCATGTAATCGGTTGGTTGGTCTGTCTTTTATTGTTAGCAGTTACATGGATCGTTTCTATAATTACAGTGACGAAACATTTAAGGAATTACTAGTAAGTTTCACTTTCGAAAAAAAAGTATTTTATAGCCTTGTTTTAATCAACTTTATAGTGAACCACAAATACAAAGGCATAAACTAAGAGTTTTATTATTCCCGCCTGTTTATGCTACATTGGCATGGTTTTCTTATATGAGATACGATTACGCAACTACTATTATGTTCTTTGCTACAGTATTTGAAGCATTTGCAGTTTTCAACCTTTTCACTTCTTTACAAGCTTATCTTCAACCTTTTAGAGAGGAGGCTGGCGATTTAAAAGAAGAAAAAGATACCAAGATTATGTTTGTAAAGAATCTTCATCTGTAAGTTCTTTACGTAACATTTGAAGGATCAATATCAACTAACAAAACTATCTAGAAAATCTATGTGGGGTATGCACTATCGAACTATCACCGACATACTCGTATTTCAATATCCAGTATGGTAAAGTACTACAGTTTGTGTAATGCTGAGCAATACACTAAATAAATCCTCCTTTTTTGTACAATTTATAGGTCCCTCATCGATTCATTTATGTCTATATTTGCCCAATTAAAAGGTCGCTATTGCGAAGGAGTTTATAGTTTCAAAGGTGCCTATGTCTACTTAACTATTATCAACTTTATGTCACTTTCAGTTATTCTTACTGCATTGTTTACCTATTTGGATGTTTATCATCGTGAATGGAAGAGAGGCAATGTACCTGCTCATGGTATGTTTTGGTGCGTCAAGGGCCCTATCATGTTTATCTTTTATGTCGGTGAGATGCTTTTAACTATCCTCACTACTGCTGATGTTATTAAAGGTACTGATGGAACTCACGGTAGTATTGCATGGCCTGCAGATGCAGTTAAAAATGGTCTTTATGTGATTATCATTTGTGCTGTCATGTTTGTAGATTGTTTTATGATGCTGCGTTTCTTTGGTCCTAAAGATAATATTCAAAACGCTGCTAAGAACGGACAATTGAAAAAGATGGGATACTGGCATGCATTCTATGATGGTTATGTTTCTTATATTCCTGAATTCTTTTATATGGTTGCATGTTGCGGTGCTGATTCATTCAAACTGATGAAGAAACGTAAGGAACTCAAGAAGAGAAAGAATTTGGAAGCATTGAACGGTACAAACAATAATTTAAGCAACAGCAGTAATCCAACTGATCATTTGCTTGATAATCAAAATAATATAACTGTTCATAACGATAATTCTGAATACAAAATGGACAATTTGAATACTTCAACTTCTGGTTCTGGTGCTTATCAACAAACTTCTCAACCTGTCACGTCTCAATATCACCCAAATACTTCAGATGATTCCACAAATAATTACCATACACCTTTGCAAATGCCTGAGGCAAATACATATCAACATGAGCAAAATGTATATTCACAATCTAGTTATACGTCATCTTCTCAACCTCAACCAGCTTTTCATCAACAACCATCATTCCCTCAACCCTACGATCAGCAAAGACCTTATAATCAACAACGACAAAATACATATTCACAACAACCATTTTAGACATATTTCTAGCTTGCCAACTAATTGTAACTTTTATCACTTAATAAAATTTACCTACATTTTATTGAACTGTATATATATATATATATCTATTTATCGATTTACAATTAGTTTGGTCTCTTTTTAAAAAATTCACCCCTAAATTATTATCCTATTGTCAGGGGTATAATTGATAGACTTAAGCATGCATCAATGGTAATCACATTTGTTATATATAAAACTAAATTTAGAATTTGCACAAAATACAAAAAAATAAAAAAGCCTGATTTGTGATTTTTTCTTTTTCTTTTTCATATACTTATAAATATCAAAAATTAGTTAATTTATACACATATTATATAAATGCGATGTTTAATTATTAAACTATGTACATATCCATGCTAAAAACATCATGTAAACTCTGGATTTAGAGTGGCGAAGAAGGCAGCAAAAAGCTTAATTAAATTTCTTACGTCTTTATATTAGTTGATATGCAATTACATAAAAAGCTAACAATAGCTAATGAGCAAATGCATTGCGCTAGCGCTTCAATTATATAGTACTACCACAATTACCATGATAGGAGGTTTTCTTGAGAAAGCATATTTAGTAATTTAAAAACTTTTCATTTTCGGTTGATTGATTTACAGCTGTATGTAAGTTGTATCATGCTAAGGTTTTCTTATATATTTTATCAGAAATATATTTGAATGTTATACAAAATTTATTTAATTACATGATATAGAGACAGCACATGTGTGCAATAAAATAAATTTATATCACTTGATGTATGAATTGATGTGTATTAACATTTGAGTATTGAAATCAGGCTTATCATTAATTTTGTAAGAATAGAACAATTTAGATTCAGTAACCATATGCAATGATCAGTTACCACAAAAACAACTTTTGACAACCAAACATTGATTTCAGTCATTTAAATTCCAATGATTTTGTGCTCAGTAATCAATCTAAATGATTTATGCAAATATCTTTTATTGCTGTACAATCATGGCAATTTAAGGAGACAATAGAATTGATATAGAAAGTATACTTTTGAAAAGTTTGTTGATCGCAGTAGATAAGCTTTTGCTGCCAAGTACTTTTCCAGCACGATCACTTAAAAAGGCAACTGTAATTGCTATATTTGTTTTACATTTTCTTTCCCGTCGACATATAAATGTGTTTTAGGCAGATAAACCCATTAGTTTTTTCCCCATTAAAATATGATATGTTATAAAACATATGAATAGCATATCCATTAAATCAAGTGAATAACTGAATGTATAGATTGCATAAGATTTTAAGGCCATTTTTTATTTTTTTATTTTTTAATGACCCTTTATATTTTTTCGATTTTCGTTCAATCGGAGAAGACGACCGACAAAAAAAAAAAAAAAAAAATACGGAAAAGCTAATATTGATGAACAAGCATATTTTATTGCATTATAAATAGGTTTTTCTTCTTTCTTCCAACTCCCTCTTTTTTTCCATCATTTCCCTCTTTTATTATTCGTATATAATATTTCTCCATTCATTTCAATTTATAACATCTTTTCATAGTGCCAAATCAATTATAAAATGACCAGCATTAAGAGTAATAGCAGTTATACAAAAGATCAACATAACATCAAGAATATCCGAATTGTTCATCATCCAGAAACCGTACCAATCCAAATTAAATATGCTAATAATACTAATGTACCTTTTCATGACTATTTGGCACAAACATGTCCTTCCTTGTTTGGATCGAAAGCTCATTATACCCCAACACCTTATTTGAGATCTAAGCATTTACAAACTATTTATGCGTCATTATACGACGATAAAACCACAAGAAATGATATAACATATCAAAGGTAATTTTATAAGAGAATCTGTATAAAAAAAAAGTTAATTAACCCCTATAAATTAAAGACAAATCTTGGAATTTGCTAATGGTGGGGTGGCATCATTAGATTGGGCTGTCCCATTAACTCCTTTACCCGAAGATACACCTACACTTGTTATTTTACATGGCTTAACTGGTGGTAGTCATGAAAATTACATTCGTGGGTTACTCCAAATTGTAAGTATATATATATTCAACATCTATTTATACATTCTGGTTAATTAACAAAAATAATAGCTTGCTAGACCTCCCATTAATTATAGAGCTGTAGTTTATAACGCTAGAGGATGTGGATTTACCAATGTAAATACACCTCAATTATTTAATGCATCTATTACAGATGATATTAGAGAAGCTCTCCGTCATATTCAAAAACAAGTAGGGGAAAAAACACCTTTAATTGGTATCGGATTTTCTTTGGGTTCCAATATTCTTGTCAAGGTATGTTTTCAAATACTGGGAAAACTTTCTCTCAATCTTAATTTTACTTAATCCAACGCTATATTATAGTATCTTGGTGAAGAAAAAGAAAAAACCCCTTTAATCGCTGCTGTTTCTGTTGCTAATCCTTACGATTTATTGAGGTAATATATGGATCAAAAAACCATTTTTTAATGTAGTACATAATCAATCTCATCATTCCTTTTTTTTTTTTTTTTTTTTTTTTTTTTTTTTACTTTTTACAGTTCCGGAAAAATGCTGGATCAAGGTTACTTTACTCGCAATGTTTATTCCCATCGTATGGCTAATAACCTTAAAAACATTTTTTTGAGGTAAATTTCCTTCAAGCACCACTAAATGTGTGTGTGTGTGTGTGTGCTTTTTTTTTTTTTTTTACTTATTTAAACTATAGAAATAAGGATGTCATGTTAACTCGTAAAGACATCGATATTGATGAAGTGTTAGCAGCTAAAACAATTCGAGAATACGACAACGCATGTACAAAAAAAATGTCTAACTATACCACGGTTAACAATTATTATCGCGATGGTAGTTGTGCACGTGTGATTGAACATGTTCGCATCCCTCTGCTGTGCATCAATGCTTTAGACGATCCTATTTCGCTCGCTCATTGCATTCCTGTGGATGAAATTAAAGTAAACCCTTATATTATTTTAGCTGCTACAAAATATGGTGGTCATCTTGGTTGGTTTGAGCACTCTTATAGGCCTTGTAGATGGGTGAATAAACCAATTTCAGAATTTGTTGTTGCCATGTTTCAAGCCAGTGATGCTCGTAAAGAAACAACAAAATTAGATACCGATAGTGTAATTCGTAGTGCTAAAGCAATTAGAAAAATCAGATTTCCACCTTTGACTAATGCTATTCCTCCCATGATGAAACCATAATAGAAAATCCTTCTTGTATTTTTAATCAATCAATAAACCTTGTATTTTTATATGCTAATTTCATAACACAAAAAGGAAAATTGCTTAAGTATGTTTTTACAACAAACAATTTTCAAACAACTGTTTTAACCTGAACAAATAGAAAATATAAAATTTGTAAGTATTATGCATATTAAATTATTTGGATATATAATTTGGTATTTTTTGTTTGACGCATGAATATATATAGCTTGTTATTTCATTGAAAAAATAGATGAAAAACTCGATTTTAAGACTTTTACTGCAAAAATGCGGCACTTAAATTTACTAAAAATCATTTTTAGATTTGATCGATTTTGATGTTTCTTTTTTTTTCATCAGCTGGATTTGCAATTTAAAGATTATTTTATTTAACAATATTTAAATAAAAAAAATATAAGATTATACAAAATTATATGGTCTATGAAAAAATAAAAAGAAAAAAAAAACTATGCATGCAAAACTATATATTTAAAATCCTTTAATTGAACTTTTGTTTTTAGCTAGAAAGTCATGTTTTCAGAAACAAATAGATTAGTTTAACTTTAGTTTATAATTTCTATGATTTATATCTAACTTTTGTTCTAACAATATTGTGAATTTAGTTAACTTTTTCGATTTCAAATTCGGATTTTTCATTTTTTGGCATTTTTGTTGAGGGTATACAAGGGTTTGGAGGAGGTTGAAATTGCTACTTTTTTTATCGGAATTTTCAGATTTTATATGCCAAAATATGATAAAACTTAGAATTGTTCTATGTATGATATATAAAAAGTCTTATACTACATATTAATAAACCATTTAATTGGTGCTATTTAGCGACCAAACTTTTATAAACACAACTGACGTATTAGTGGAGATATGTCAAGTTGAAATATTGATTCTGATACTACGACCATGGTAAAATAGTTGAGAGACATGATTATAGTTGTGATTTACAGCCACTTATCAACCAAGCCATGCTTTAATAAATTAAAGCACTTTTTTCTGTTATTAATTAGTAAAATAACCAAGTTTTGAAAGCGTGTTGTTCTTTTAAAGCATAAACTTGAAGCGTCTGAAATCAACAAACTTTTATAACAACAGCAGTACTACTACTATTACCATTATTACATTCCTCTTTTGAACTCCACGTTTTCAATTGTGGTCGTGCTCGCGTTGAACAAAATCATTAATTTTTTTTTCAATAGTTATCACAAATTACGATTATGGAGACAGATCCACTCAAGGAGGACCAGATAGGTAAATTTTGCGTACATTCCATGTAAATAATATGCCTCAAGATTTATCTTTTAATAGCCGAGATTGCCAATCGAACCTTGGCCTTGTATAAACTAGGCCCCATTTTCGAATTTCACAAGTCAACAATAGCAGTTAAAGAAAAGAGTTTAGCTTTATTTTTGTGTAAAAGTTTGAACCTGCATGATGGTAGAACAGTTAAACGAAGTACCAGCAAGAACATGAGGAATGATTCATTTGTTGGAGATTTACGTAAATTACAAATTGAGACACTTTATTTGGAAGATATTCAATCATACGATCCCCAAGTAAAGCCACTTTTATTTAATATTGAGATTTTGCAATACAATACTGATAAAATGACAAGCCAAATGTTTTTTATGATTCCCTCACCCAAGTTACCGCAACAAGATAAAAAGCCTGGTATTTTGACATATTATCCGTTGTTATTATTTAAAACAACACTGCGATTAAGACAACAGGTCATTACATGGTTCGAAAAATTTTATGTAGCAGCATGTACACCCTTATTCATGTATCCTGCCACTATGGTAGAGGCAATTGATATTTGGGTTGATTCCTTACATGATATTAAAGAAAAACAAGAATTTCATATCCATGTCCCTGATAGAATGTTTAAACCGCCTTTAGTACTGGAATATAGAACTGGTGATGAGGAGATGTCTAAAATAGTTTTAAAAATACCATATCAACAAGTGCTAGACATTTGTGCACGTATACCCGACCGTAGACGGTTCCTGAGTACATTTGAAAAGCATGTGGAGAAATCGGTACATTTTAAACTGGATAGTTTGACATTAGAACGAGTGTCTAATTCAATTGCCACTGTTCGTAAAGATGGTCGTATAAAAGTATGTTTAATATAATGTGGATATATTAAAAAGTATGCTAACTTAATGTCTATAATAGATCAGTTCACATTCTCACAAAGTTTATGCTGTACGTTTACTTCAAAGTTGGATTGATATGTCTGTGGAAAAATTATATAATAACATCTAGCTAAAATAAAGTGAATTATAAATAATAATGTGAGGTGGTGCAAGGGGAACGAGGAGTTGATCTTGATGGTGATTCTGGTGGTGGTAGTGATGGTGTGTGGGGGTGGAGTTTTTATTTGGTCTTGTTCTTTTTTTTTTTTTATCTCTTTCTCTCTTTCTCTTTCATTATACACATAAATATACAATGACAAAAGAGACTAATCAGCCAAAAGCTATTAATATCATTCGGCCAAGTAATACAAACAACAATAGTCTCTATAGTAGTCTCAGTCATAGTAGTAGTGGAAGTACAACCAGTACAAATTCAACTAGACGTACAGCAGGTAGTTCTTTATTATCAGCTACATCAACAAATAGTACTCGTAAGCCAAGAGTAGCGGGTACATCTATAGTAAAATCAACCTTGGAAAAACCAATTTTAAATTTATATCATCCCCCTACCAGAAAACCATCGTACGATAATAATAACAATAATAATATCAATATAATCAACAACAACAACAACAACAACAACACTAAAAGACCGACTATAGAATTGTATAAACCACCTTCTCAACAACAGAAAATGACAAAATCTTTTACTGCACCATCATTAACTTTATCAAATGAACCTAAATCACACAGCAATAATAATAATATACATTATAATAGACCTATATCACCATCCTATATTAGACCACAATCACAACAGCAACAACAACAACAACAATATCATCGCTCAGTGTTGGGTGTGATAAATACTCCCGTAGCTGCATCTACTGCTGCTAATGGCAATGCTATTACTTATCAAACATCTCTGTCGGAAATTGTTAATAAACCATCTCCATTAATTACAGATCAACAAAAATCGGAAGAATTAGATATGATAGTTTTTGATAATATTAATCAAAATCAAAATCAAGATGAATCCGGAAATAATGATGATGAAGAGGAGGAAGAAGAAGAAGAAGATGATGATGATGATGATGATGATTATGATGAGGAAAACATTGAGAATGAACTAGATGAAGATAATGAAGATGAGGATGATGATGAGGAGGAGGAACCCGTCATTAATGAGGCACGAGTTAATAGAAAAGTAATGTATTAAATTGAAACTATAATTTACCCCTCTTTCCTCTCTATCCCTCCCCCCCCCGCATTTTTTCTATATAGAATTTGAACTCACATTTTTATTACAACCATAGATCGCGGATTTGGAATTGTCTATTAACTCTTTATTGACAGTAAACGCCATGTTGGAAGCAACAGTTAGAAAACAAGCACTACAATTAAACCAAATAAAAAAGCAAAAGTCATTAGGTGAAGGATCCCATGTTGATTTTGTATTAGATAATAACCAAGAAGACATAACAGATCAAGTAAGGCATTAATGTTGGTTTTTACTATGGTTAATAACATATATTGCTGGATTTAGACTGATCTAGGTGCTAGTCAAGATGAAGATGAAGATGATTGGGAAAACGATGCATTATTTCAAAAATTACGTAAAGTGACAGAGCATATGATTGAGCAGGGACAAAAATCAATTGATTTTGAATACAAGATTTTGGGAAGAGTTTTATCAAACTATGCAGGATTAGATGATGATGATGATGAGGACGATGATGATAACGAAAATGAGGGTAGCGGCGATAACGAAAGTGAAGATCAAGCCACTATATCTAAAGAAGGTAAACATACAAGAATAAATTGATTAATAAATATGTAATATTAAAAATTCAGGTACCAAAATAACAGGTACGACAAACAATACCAATGTAGCATCGGCGAATTCAAGTGCAGATATTAGAACAAGAAACAATGAACCCAACACAATACCCAATAATACTAAAACTACAGTAAATAAGAAACCATCTTCTTCGATACCAAGAAATATCAACAAGTTTACAAAGAGAAGGGCACCAAGAAATTACAATATCAATATATCCACATAAAATCATTTTGCAACTCTTTGCCCATTGTCTGCCTTCATATAGTACAGAATTTATGGTTATTTAATCTAAAATGCGCCCTATATAGTTTATTTTTGCTTTCATGATTTATACACAACAAACAAACGCACACACACACACACACACACACACACACACACATATATATATATATCCCCTGCCCTTTCCTTTTAACTATAATAAACTTTGGCTTAAAGACAGTTTTGATTACCTTGAAATTTTAACCCCAACGAAACAAGATTAGTTTATGAAGCATTTTAACATGAAATAAAAAAAAAGATACTATTGGAAACTTGGTTATATGCCAAGTGTTTAGCAAGCAAGAAAGTGGTTATTTTATATAGATAACATAAGCTCAAGAAACCTCTTGAAATGCGTCTAATTTTGCGAATTAATTGGAAAATATTTTATTTTGAAGACCTTTTTTAAAGTATTTAAGCAAGCTACAAACTAATTGCATATAATTTTATTTAACTTTAGTACCTTAAATATGCGCCAATAAGCTGATCTTGTGAATCAACTGTTGGAACCTTCAAATATGCATAAAAATGCCCTAAAAATTACGCAAAAGATTCTGGCGTTCAAACTACTCGATTGCCCTTACGAATATTTAAAGGATTTTTAAACTTACCAGATATGCTTCCCAAGAACTCTCATCCAATTGAGTAGGTACAAAAATCTTACAGAATTCTTGGAATTATTTCTTTATTTCAACGAAACAGTTAGCTTGTCCATTTTTTAATGTATTTAGCGAACATGTTTCATTAAACCCAAGTATAATATCTTTTAAAATTTACAAATATTAAATGTGTTATAATATATTTGTTAAATATATTCTACCCTTTAAAGAACTATCAGAGTTAACCTTATTCCAATTATTCGGTGCGCTAAGCGTAGGCCTTACCTAATTCTGTTGTAATATCCATGATTAGTTGAACTATATTGACATCTAGAACGCGATCTATAATTACACAATGAGAATATCATTATTCTTTTATAAATGGTTACAATGTGTATTGCTGAAATCAATAATGTTAATTGTAACTAGTCAAAAAAAAAAAAAAAAAAAAAAGCACAAAACTCGTTTCTGCGATCAAACAAATTTGTAATTTTTATTTTGTGTTCAATTATTTAAGCTTCTGAGATTAGTTGATTTTCCATGATTCTGCATCATAAGAATTGGGGTTTCGGGAAGAGCTATATATATATATATGAAAAAGAAAAAGAAAAGCTTAAATTCACTTCAGAAAGAGTATTTTCAATTAGTTTTTGTTTGTGTACCAAATGCAATTTGTTTCCAGGATAAAGACAACGAAAAATAACAATAATTTGATCACTTGGATTTAGGTACCAAAGAGTTAGTAACCAGAGTTGTTCAACTGATTATGTTAAAAAAGAAAAAGAAACGCACAGACAACTTACATAATTCTATATAAAATTACCTAAAAACTTATTTTTTTTTTCTTGACACTTTTTTTTTAGTTGTAAAAGTCATTGTAAGTTGTATTTCATTATTGGTTGCTACCATCCTTGCATTTTGTGTATACATTTGACATGAATTGACCAAAAAAAAAAAAAAAATAGAAAAAATAAAAGGTGCACAATTACACCCAGGTAATACTATAATAGACGCTGTTTTACAAGTACCAAGTTGCTGTTGTTTTGATTGTAATACAGAAGAAACCATAAATAGATATCAGAAGAACCCTAAATGAAGGTACTACTCCGCCCTTATTCTTTCTGCTTTTTTTAAGCCTAATAAACAAGCACATCGATTTTCCATCGACTATAAATAATTTTGAAATGTTACATTTGGATACTCTTGATGTTGCTCATCTGATCTAGCCCATATTGAACCTATTAGGGAACGTTAGACTTGGTGCTCTCAAACCTCTTTTGCTCATTTTGAACCGAGAATATAAGCTAGGTTTAACATAGTTAATCAAACAGAGGTATATGGCATTTTAGACATTGATCACCAAATTGCAGCGTGATTTTGTATGATATCGAATGACAAGATCATATCTTATAGATATAATATTTTATAAAATATTATAAGTAGATTTAGTAAAGCGCTGTAACCTGCACACGCTCATAAAGTTTATATTTATGATATTTTTTGTACAACATCATGTAGACCACATTATCTTTATAATCGTGGGCCACTGTCTTTTTTTTTTTTGTTCTTTACATCTATTTTTCTTAAAATGGAAAAAAAAAGGAGAGTTAAAGGCATAATAAGTACAACGAGCAAAAGAGACTAGTGTAATTCTATGATGTATTCTTTATGTTTACAATGTTAAGTTTTTATCATGCCATTTGTATATTACATGTATAAGAAAAAACAGCCAAACTCCCCCTTTTTTAAATATAGTATAATTAACCTGGGGTCCCCTTTATTTTTTAATTAGTGTAACTTTCTTTATTACAGCAATTGTATAAAATCGAAAAGCAATTAGTTAGTTTAACAAAGAATGTGTCAATGCAAGTTTTAATCTGTAACAAATAAACTAACACGGAGAGGACAGTTCCGATTTACTTTTTTATACACTAATAAACAGGCCATTTTTATTATTATTATTATTATTATTATTATTATTATTGTTATTTAATTTTATATTCTGTACTGAATTATTCATATAAAATAAAACATATATACATAAAACAAACATATTGGAAAAAAAAAAAAAAAAAAAAAAAAAAAAAAAAAGTACTACAGTTATTCACTTGAAACAAAATGGTAATTATAAGATGATGGAGATTGATGTGGCGTATTCTGGCTTTGAAACAAAGAATGTTGTTGTTTTTGTTGATTTGCAATCATCTTTCCTTGCCGTGCAACTGATCGAGAATATCTCAAACCGCATGCGTTACAAAGTCTATAATAATTTATTATTAGTAAAATATCATGATATTATAGTTTGTCAAACTGTACGTTTTATGTCCAGTTGGACCTCTTCTCCATTCAGGACTAGATTCAGTACCACAACTCTGACAATGATGTTTATTGCTATTATATTGTTGTTGTTTGTTACTATTGTGTTGCTGTGTAGGTAATAATAAACTCTCCAATGAAATGGCAGAGGGATAAGGTTGATATTTTCTTTGCTTTTGATGTAAATTTATTGGACTACAAGGCTCAGATGTACGACGCAAAGGGTATTCATCAAGTTGGTTGTATTTATTGGGCGAACAAGGCAAAGACGAAGGTCGACTTGATGGTGGTATAATAATATGTTGTTTGCTTTTCTCTCGTTCTAAGTAGACCAATAAAAATGTAATTGATCCATATTCGATTATTAAGCTATCTAATTTTTTTCCCTTAGAGTTTATTCGAGAAGGTTGTCGAATACACCGGAAACAAGAAACTCCTGGTAACATGGGGCGGTCATCAAATGAAGAGATCAAGTTTCTGTAATAGTAGTCTGCGCTACCTATTTCGTTGGGATAGTGAACAGGCCATGACAGTAGTACTGATTTTATTTTACTATCTAAAATGTATAAAAATTTATGCGGAGAAGAATCACTGTATTCGTTTTGTATTGATTCAATTGAAGATAACGAGGAGCTTGTTGATAATGAGGGCGAAAGTAGTTTGTCTTGTTCAATTAAACTTTCTTTTAAGGTTAAGGCGCAGAAATTATTATTACTGTTGATGCTGCTATGTTTGCAGTCTCCGCATAAGTTTATGAAAGTACCATTAGAAGGTTCCTCATCTTGAACAAATGTTAATGCTCAGCTTTCTTGCTTCTTTTTTTTTTATAATTAAAAATTACCTGGATAATGAAGAAAAGCCAGCACTAAATCATTTGTTGCAACATACATAATGATATCAACTATTATATATATATTAGATTTTAAAGAAAAGTTATGCTGTGATAAATGTTAATAAAGAATTTATCTTTTTTTTTTTTTTTTTTTTTTTCTAGATTATCCTTACGGCAGTATAGTCTTTTAATCGGCATCTATTGAATATCACCATACATTAGCGTGCATTACTTATTACAAAGAAACAAAACTAACCTCGTCACTGAACCACCTAAAGAATTTGAATGTGTAAATTCAAATAAATCTCTTTTTGCCAAAGATACTTCATCAGGATGGATCAGATGAAATAAAGAATGACCTTTTAATTTATTATTAAAGCTTGAAGTAGTAATAAATTCCAATTCATTCACTGATAACAGAGTCCAAATGCATTGTGCCATTTTATATATATATATATATATATATATCTATAAGAGAAATGTTGGAAAGATGCAAGTAAAAAAATAAATAAGATGAAAAGAGAAGAAAAGAAAAAATAAGAGCAGCTTTTTTATACAAAAAAAAAAAAAAAAAAAAAAAAAAAAAAAAAAAAAAAAAAGAAAAAGAAAAAGAAATCAAACGCATACAACAAACAATAACTCAAGATTCCCTGATTTAGATGATTTGTTGTAGCTCCTATCAAAGAAACTTTTTTTTTGCTTTAAAAAGAAGTTAACAGAGTGTCCAAAGATTATTTTTCCATTTGTACAACATTTTGGACATATGAAGTTTTCTCAGTGATCGAAGATGCAATTGATCGAGTAAATGCGGTTATTCAACTTTCTTGTTCGTTTCCTGGTCAGTGCCCCCAATTTTTCTTGTGTTTTTTCCATAATAGCCTTCTGAAATTGTATCATTACAATAGATAAAATTTGAATATGAAATTTCATATGAAAATGAAGGGGTAATAATATCATGGTTTGATCTTCTCTTGTATGTTCAAAAACATGAAACTCATGATTAAAAAAAAAAAGTTCTCAATCAGGTAAAAATTTCTTGTTTTCTTCTGAATACATATATTAGGCGGGTAAAAAAGAAGAATAAAAACTTGTAATAAACGTATGTAACGGAAAGGACAGGGAAACAAAATGATCACTTTTGTATACAGATAAGATTCTATCTCTAGTAGTACATGGCCTACTAAAAAAGTAAATCCATACCTATATTAGCTATTGTCAATCAAGTAATCAGTAACTAAATTTGGGATAAAATCTGTTATATTTTTCAGGTTTATAAAAAAAGTTTCTTTTCTCCTTGAATAAATACCAATTATTTCTATTTTGTCTAAATCATCAGATTGTTTTATTTGTATATTTCATGTTTAATTGCGCGCACAATCTATCATACAGAATTATATATAATTTTATAATAAAAATTTGATAACTGGCCGATATCTTAATGCTTGGCAATTGTTCTACAATACTTATTTGAGAAAAAAAAAAAAAAAAAAAAAAAAAACTTCTTCATCTAAGCATTGTTCTGATTTATTGCCAATCATCATCATATTTCAATGGCATATATGTGTCGTTGGAATTATGCTGAACCAAAAATCAAGCAACTGTTCAATTGTCATTGCTACTCAAAACTAGAATTAGTGGCTTCGATCCAAAGAAAACATGGTCTAGCTTTTCTAGAAAATTATTCAAAATGCATACATGCAAGATTGGCGTATTACCTTTCTTATAGATACAAATATATACTCGAGTGCTTTACTCTAATTTACAGTACATATAATTTTACCAAATTTATACTGATTGAGGAGGGGCTTTTTTTTTTGTGTATGTAAAATATGTCTTATGTCTTACAATATGTATACATATATGACACATGTCAATTGGATGAGAGATTGGTTTCTCATATAGGAATATGTGTATATTTATATATCAAAGAAGTTCCTAGTTTTTATTGCCAACTTTCATAAGGAGGAGTAGAAAGTTAGTTAATTGTGTTTGTCGAAATGGAAATTTTTCATCTGTTTCTTGTTTGCTTTCCTTATAGAAGTGCGATAACTATTTTAGTATTATAGCTAGAGATAAAACAGAAATACCCTTAAATGTCTGATATTTTGTAACAATTTAAACCAAAAACCGTTTTTGTTTTATGTTTTATATGGGTTCAAATAAATTCTTTGAAAATGGTACAAGTAATAAACAAAAGTGGCATTTTTCATGCACGTTACTAAATCAATAAATCATTGCGATATATAATATCTCCAGCCAACGGGAAATGGGATATATATATATATATATACATGAGTAATGTTACATATGACCTTTAATGCTAACAAGATAATTACATATCATTTGATGGCACCGCAATTATTGTAAACAAGCACAAAAAAGCATTGCTATTAATGAAATTTAAAAATAGCCTTATCATAGTCATTATATCATATACTTGTCAGTTTGAATAATTAATACTGATTTAAATTCTATTCAATATTTTGAATCAATAAAAATTGCTTGAAAACTGCATATGTACTAATTGAAATTTATCTTTGCTTGTGGCATTAATTTTGTAATAACTTGGTGCTGTTTCCGTTTCACCGAAAATGTTGAAAACATTTGTTTTGTTTTTTTCCTAACACGTTTTAAAGCATTTTATAACAAATCAAAAACCATACTAATAAAGCGTCAAGTTTTACAAAAAAAATTATTATACAATATATACGTAGTTTACCAATGGACACTTCGCCGAGTACAAACAAATGTACTGTAGTAATTATTTTTTTAAATTTTAGCTTACTTTATCAACTAACTGGTTGACTATTAATATAACAATTGAAAGGTTTTTTGAGGTTGTCTAGCATATTTTTAACGTATGTACAGTAGTCAAAATAATTATGGGCTTTAAAAAAAATAGTTGTAACACATATCACTACAACTTTGATTATTTACAAAAATGATATATACACCGATTAATTTTGGTAGTTGTCATTACCATATATGATTGCTTTTGCTAATTTAGCGTTAGAGTATTCCCAATTCGATATGTTCAACTAATTTACAATCCCACTTTTAAAAATTGTGTATTTTATTCCTATAATTTAATAAGAAATTTAAAGGGGTGCTAAAGATTTAATCTTGAATATTGTTACAACCGTAATATATATTTTGAAATTACAACCTATCTAAATTAATATTCATATATTGCAACTATTTTTTCAATTTTCTTTATTTATCGAAAAGTAAACGTATAAAATTATTCAAAAGAAAAAGTACCATTTTATTTTGAGCTTATGGAAAGGTTTTATGTACTGATTGGATAAATATATTAAATGTGAATGATAATATAACTAGAATGAATATGTGAATATTGTGTGGATATGATAGAGTCATGCTTTTATCATCTATGATTCAATAGTAATATGATGATAGACGCATGGAATTTAGTATTGTATGATTTGCATGTCAAACATCATGGTTTAACAGATGTTCTAAACTAGTAATTCAGTAATTCGTAATTCTGATTGATTAGAAGGGTATTTTTTTGTATTCATTTTTGAAAATATCTCCATGAAAAGCCAATATTTTAAAACGAACTGAATTAGATAAGACAGAACTTAAGGAGATCTATAACATGAATAAAAATCTGCTGCTGCTCAATTTAACGAATACTTTAAAATTTACTGCAAATGGGTTGAAAAAAAGGTTTTTTAAGAAAAGTGCTGCAAATTTTTTAATACTTAAATAATGCTGTAAAACAATTTAAAACGAATAATTCTTAGTATTAGAAAGAATTGGTATATTTTAATTTTTGTGAAGATATCAACGCTCAAAGTTTGGATATTTTTAAGCAGAAAATGTCAGGTTTCTTTTGAAATTTGTGCTTTAATCCTTCATAAACAACTGTTAGCTAATGAGATCAAGACAAGTTATTCTTATATTCATTGCACATTAAGTGCAGCTTCAAAACTCAATTTCGAATTACTATTTGATTTTATAAAAAATGTAATAAATTATAAAATCAAGGGGCTGTCAATTGGGATATATAACACTAAGGGAAAAAAGGAGTAAAATGAGATATAAATCATAATTTTTCTGAAAAAATTACTATGATAATCACTGCAGAAACTGTTTTTGCATGAAGATGTTATTGGAAAAGTATGACTTTATAACAATTTTATGTAAAGAAATAAATAACTGCAAATTTTAAAATTCCTATTTTTGCGTTTTTCCCCATAGTGTAATATGTGAATTATAAAATTGACTTTGATTTTATGATTTGGGGGGAAGAGATTAGTGTCACTAATTGTAATTGCTATTACTACTATACGATCAATACCTATGATTGGATTATATTGGATTATATAACAATCGGTTATAAGTATCAATGATAATTGAGTAATAAAATATATTTATTTGGAATGGGATTATAAATACAGTCAAACCTCAATTTAAAGGCAGCACTCGTGGTTTCTTTTAGAAAGCCCTTTATATCGAGGACCTCCCTTAAATCAAATTTAAAACGCATATCAACTTTTAAAAAAAGAATGAAGGATGAAGGCATCTTAGATAATCGCACCACATTATCCTTAATCCATGATACAAAAAACTCCTTTATATCGAGGTTTCCTTATATTGAGGGACCTTATATCGAGGTTTGACTGTATATCTAAATACAACTTTATATCACTAAGCCAAAAAATAAATTGTCTATTATGCATGTTGCAGACATCTCACTCAATTAAAGCTTATCTTACACCGTTGTCCCTTTTTTGTCCCTTTTACATATTGTACTTACAGAATGAATATAATTTATTACTTACAATTCATAACATTACAATTATCGTCTTTGTTTTCAATGCAATTTTACCTAATAATATAGTTTAACTATTAAAATTAATTCCTGTAGCATGTAATTATTGTAAAATGTTTGCCACTGTTATACATATGGAAGCAATCCCTTTATAAAAAGGCGTGGCAAAGTATGTTTCACTATAATACATATACACATTAACAATTTGAGAAAATGTTAATTTTTTTTTGGATTATAGTATATTTGTATTTAGTCTAAATTTGAGAGAGGTAGAAAATGTTATTGTGTGAATTTAATGAAATTCAGCGCTGTCATGCAACATATTGCATGATTAAAATAATAAAAACCACAAATAACAAGATATTCAAAGAATTTATTCTCCTTGAATTTAATAAATACAATGTAATTCCTTATTCCTTATAAATATACAAGAAACCTTTGTACATCCAGTTAAAGTATTTGAATTGAACAAAACTATTTTACTACCCTGCTGCTTCAATTTACAATGATGAGTTGTCCCATTTGCAATTACAGTACAGTACTATATTTTCTAATTTAAACATCCCCTACATACCATTGCATTGCAAAAAATAATAACTTCGGAGATTTTTTTTTGAACTTTCACATATCTCAGGTGTGGCGGCAGTTTAAATCCAAAATTTTCTGATGATGAAAAAATTGGATAAAAACGATCCTAAATTTTTAAAATCCAAAATTGACAGCAAACATATATAGTAACCTGGCTAACTTTAATAAGTAACCTCAACATGAAATTTAATTTTGTATCTATTGGTATATTTATTGAGAACGTTTATCACCAAAAATCTTGTAAAAAAAGCAAAAACATAAAAATCAGTTTTTAGTAATTTTAAAAATACTTTCATAATTAAATTTTAAAGTTAGTGCTACGTAAAAATAATGCAAAGAAATACCTATTATTTTAAATATTATTTGTCACTCTAGCTCTATTTTTCATAGAGTTATTAGCTTTTTTTGAAAAAGTCAAATTTTGGACGAGGGTATACAAGGAGAAATTGATATTTTTTTTCGATATTAATTTTATAATAAGATATAATAAAATTAAATAAAAGAATTATTTTTGGCTAATAAACTATGTGCTTAAACGGTTGCTATCTCGAGTTATAGTCCATCAAAGCTGCGTTTTTGTATGCTTTTAATGGAAATAGCTTTAGAAATAGTCTATGAGCTAGATTGGGATTTTTGCTAGAATTATTTTTCTCCTTTATATATCTGTTTTAAAATACTGCTCTTTGAGATTACTTCAAAATTGCAAGAGTTATCAACAGAAAAGTGAATTTTGTGGCAATTTTCTTGGTATTTTAAGATATAGTCCGCATAAAACGGAGTTTAATAATTCAGGTCCCGTAATTCGAGTTTGATATTTAATAAATTTGTTTTTTGAAGGGGGTTTCTGGTGCAATCTTTATGGCAACGTAGTAGAAAGTATTCTAACATACACACTCTGACCTCCTGTATGCTCTCAGAATACAGGGATGTGCTCAAATTAGATGGCCAATAGGCTCATAGAGTCATTGATGCGCTCATACGAGAGAATCTCAGATATTGACCGAAAAGTTAATCAACGTAAAGTTAAATCAATCCACTTTTGACATACCATTAAATTGTATTTTCTATATAGATTTACGCAACTAAATTGTACCACAGTCAAACCTCAATTTAAGGGCACCCGTGGTTTTTTTTTATATCGAGGGCCTCCCTTAAATCAATTTTGAAACACAGATCAACTTCAATTTTAAGAAAGGTATGAAGGCAGTCTTAGGTAATCACATCACTTCCTTAATCCATGATGGTAATGATGAAATTGACGATATGGAAGAAACAAACGATGTTATTCCTTCCTGTAAATGGAGAAAAACACTAGCAAGTTTAGGTTAAGTTGTTACTTCAAGTGTTGTTGCTACAAATAATGAAGATTTCAAAATACTGAAAGATACGGTAAATTTCTACTTACGATGATATAAAAAACCCGTAATACAATGCAGATGCAATCAAATGACGTTCAGTGGGTTTTTCTGTGAAAAAATGAAAATAAAAACACGTAAAATAATATATAAGATGTTGTTTATTCTTTTGAAATAAGATTATTAATGACTATCTGGAATACTTTGCTATTTATATTAATTGTCTAAACTAAAGGAATGTGAAATGTCAAAAGGGTCAATAGAAATAATCTTGCCAAAATATTACACTTTTCTTAATGATACATCCAGAGGATGTACTTATATACTTTCATTATAACTAATACTAGATTTACTATCTTAAGAACATGCTGTGGAACGACGTGGAAAACATGATGTAGATCATGTGAACACACTTTAATCTACTATAATACCGATTATAGACTGGAACATTGGATGTGCGATCTTGATATAGATATTGACACAACAGAATGGGGAGAATACAAGAGATGGATCATTGATGTTGACCAATGAATGACCAGAAAGATTAATTGAATGAATTGATGGATAATGTAGATTGAAAAGTAGAACAGTTATAGGTTCTTGGTGAATATAAAAATTTAATGACTTGCTTAATAAACATAATAAAAATTTATGGACTTCTTTATTAACAAGTTCATTGATTATCTCTTTCTATATGATTGATAATGTTGTACAAGATGTCAAATTTATTTAAACTAGATTGACATTTAAATTGTGATTCAAATATATAAATTTTTGCTATAGTAACAATTGCTGTTCTATGACATTTTCTCAAAAGATTAGAAAACATTTTCAGTATTTACATCTACATGTCTATTTCTATTTTTTTGAGCATATTTTCACTTTATTAGATGTCCATTATGCAGTTCAATTAAGTGAAGTGTGCTATTTTATTTTCAACGCAATAAACAAACTTATAAATTATAATACAACATTTGACCCTAAAGTTTTTCTATAAATTTATAAAAGCCAAAACCCAGAAAGAACTTTGATGCGTGCATTAATGTCAATAGCGTACGTATTTCTCAAGTATAATTTAGCCTGCAATAATTGCAATAAAATACAGATTTTTGATTTCTCAGTGCTTTTATTTTGGACGCATTTGGCAGTGAAAATTATGCATTAATTGGACGCGCGCGAGGTTTTCCGGGAAATAATTGCACAGATTTCTTATACAGTGAGCATCCTAGATCTCTCAAAGATTTTCTAATTTTGGAATGTTGTAATTCTGATAGATTAAATTCAATTAATGAAAGTTAGAAAATAGTATTTTCAAATATAAGTCCCTTTTTCTCTTGGTTAATCAAAAGCTTTTCTAATGTGATGCATCTAGCGTTCGCAAAACAGCTGAGCACAGGCTAGTTCGAGCAATTTAAATTAGCATTTATCGAGCATCAAATACTTAAATATAATACAAGAAAGCCGTGCCCCAGTGGCCGTAAAATCAAGTAAACTCAAGTTAAGCATTTTAAATCTGAATAGCAAGTAATCAAGCTTAAACCAAGTATTAACCAGTTTTATAAGAACTCAATCGAGCTCAGCACAAGAACATAAATAGGTAAGCAAATCTGAGTGCGAGAGCAAGCATTGTACTACATATTTTTAGCCAGTAGATATTAATATAAAATGAGATGTATTTTGATTTTCGAATAGCTAAAATTGCGAAAATTGAATGAAATTGCCGTGTGTTCCATGTTTGGTTACTTTCAAATTAAGCAATCAAGCAAGTTAGGTTTACATGCAAGCGAGCCTATTTCGATTTTGAGCATTTGGAGTGATCTATCAGAATTAGGAATTACCGAATTACCAGTTTAGAGCACTTGCTACACCATGATGTTTGACATGCAAATCATACAATGCTGCATTTTATGCGTTTATCATCATGCTACTATGGAGCTATAGAAGTATGATTCCATTACATCCACACAATATCCACATGTTCGTTCTAATTATATTATTATTCACATTTAATTCACTTATCCAATTAGTATATAAACCCTTTCTATAAGCTCATAATAAAAGGATACTTTTTCATTTGAATAATTTTATACGTTTACCTTTTGATAAATCAACTGTTGCTTAATTTAACAAATATTCTAAAATTTACTAAAAAAAGGAAAAAAAAAAAGAACCCAGAATTTTTTTTAACTTAAACATATTTTAGAGAGCTGCAAAACAAGCAGGTTTTATCATCAAAAGTGATAGTATAACTTAATTTTACTTAGAGATATGAGTACTCAAAAATTTTAACTTTTAACAGCGAAATATGTATAAAAATCTGAAACGTTAGCACTAAAGAAGTTACATCAACTGCAAAAAATAAGGTACTTTTGAATACTTGTTTCTGAGTTAAAGTTGAACATCTAAGGTACATTGGCATTTAAAAAATTCTTGGTGCTATTTATTTAAAAAGAAAGTTAAGCAGAAATGAAAAATGAGACGCAGTTTTCTTGAAGAAAGGAGTAAATTTTACCTGTTTTTGAATCTTTCGTGAGATATAAAATGAGTCTAAGAATAAGTAACATAATTCGGCCTATTTATATTTAATTAGCAGCGTCTAAAGTAAATACCAAAAACATTCAACATGAGATTAGTCATTGAAAAGTGGGCATGCTCCAATTTTAAAGAATGAAAACTCAAATTTTACTCAATCAAGGTACTTGCAAAATATATCAAGTTCATCAATTATAAATTGTAACAAAACCAGACAAGACGTAATTTTTTGAAGTACAGTAAATGTATTGATTTATTAGCTAGAAAAGGAAGCGATCGAAGTCTATGAAACAGAACTATTTAGCTTATATAATAAAACAAGAATCATTAAAGTCCAGTTTTTATTGTTAACAGAAGATCTTAAAATAAACAAATTCAATGAGAAATGCCAAACCTCAGTTTATCGTAGCAATAAAGGTTACTCTAGTACTTACAGTACCTGTCCGTTTCATGTCGTATGCATGCAATTTATTGTTTTGACGAATTGGGATTATTATTAGGAATTAAATCCTACAACCTTTCCGTTTTCAAACCTAACTCACAATTAAAACTTTCTCAGTGCTCATCCAGTAAAACCAAAACGCAAAAGTATCGTTTTCAGCGTGAATGATAAGTTGGAGGTCTTAAGCCATTATCCAGTAAAGCTTAGCTTTGCAGCATTGTCCTTTAAACTAGCCACAAATATCAATTAGTTGGGTGATGGGTTTATCTCGTACTCACTTCAATTGCTATTACGTTACAAATACCATAAGTATGGCTAACCAAACTTATGACAGCCTAAATCCAATGTTTAATTAATAAGCTGTAAAATTAAAGCTTATCAAAAAGCGAAATGTTTTGCAGTTTATTTGATTATCAAATGCATACTTTTCTTAGAGCATCAAAAACGTACAATTAAATTTATAGCTAAAATAATGAAATTTTTATTAAGAATGTATGAAAAAAGTAAATCAACAATGACTTATTGTTATCAAAGCAATTTTATGAGGACATTACAATATCTTCGTCTAGACTATTGCCATTTTCATCTCGTACAACTAAATCAGCTTTAACCCAATTTTCAATTTTAGGGTAATTCATTCTTTCATCCAGTTGTTCTTGACTCCAAGCCAACATTTTTAATAGATTTGGTAATTTTGGATCTTTTTCCTGTGATTGACTCATAAGTATAGCTGCATTTAATTCACTTGCTGTCTTTTGACGTTGACCTGGATGAAGTAAATCCTGTACTGGCGAATCTATGCTATCCTGAAATGCTAATAATGCCATTGTTCTTTCAAGTTCTTCTAAAAATTCAGGGTGTTCTTCTCCTCGAGGTGCCATTTCTTCAGAAGCAAATTCCAAAGCTTCCTGATAAGACCCATTACGAATAAGTTCAATAAGTCTTTGTTGTTGAAGATGAAAAAATAAATGTGGATTTGTATCGAGGATCTACGAACATTTGGTTTAGGATATACTGAAATGATCATTTGTTGCATTTTTTTTTTTTTTTTTTTTTTTTTTTTTACCTCTGGATTCAAATCATTTACCAAGTCAATGGCTGTGTCAACATCACCTGATTGAATAGCGTGGCGAATATCCATTCTCTCTTGAATAGATTGTAAGTCGACGGTAGGTGCTAAACCGCTTTCTGAACTAAATTGTTCGGCGGCGTCTTTATATCCTTCTACGACAAGGTAATTCATGACAAGTTGGTTCAAGTCTCTATCAAGATAATGTTATTCAATATATACATTGTGAAAAAAAGGAAAGAAAAAATGCACTTACTGTTTATTAACTTTAACCTTTGTTAAACGCTGTTCCCATTCATCTTTAGGAATATTTTTCTTTATGTTATTATTTGGTGTAGAGCTCATTTTAGGATTTATGAAAAAAGGAAAGAAAAAAGAAAACTAGAAAATACTTAAAAAACACAAAAAAGGGTGGAAGGAAAAGGGGAGGCGGAAAATTAATAAAAACAATTTATTATGATTTTTATGCATGTTTTTTGTTCCATTCAACACACTCTTCAAATGTAACTCCATTACCACCAAAAATATCTAAAGCACTACCAAAGGTCAAATCAACTTTACCGTTGGATAACTTGTCTACAAGTTTCAAATCTTCCATGGCTATATGTTTATAAAAAAAAAAAATTAGTATGATTAGTGTTTACAGAATTTTTATTACACATTTACATCTTCCACCACCAGCATAAGTTGTTGGAATTGTAACCCATTCACCAAGACCTATTTAATTATATTTTTAGATTTTGAAAATCATTCGAAAACTGCAACTTACGTTCGACTAATTGCTCATCAATGCCATTGCAAAGACCTTCAACATCTGCTGCATGAATTAAAAATTCACTATTGAGAAAGGGAAATACTTAATTTACATGTTTGCAAATGAGATAGATAAATCAATGTATTTTACCTGCAGTATTGAGTGAGCATATCAAGGGTATCTAAAATCATTTAAATAAGTCGAAAATTGACCAAAAAGCATTCTCCATCTACCTTTATTGACTTCCATATCTGTCATTTTTTGCCATTTATCCATAGCAACTACCCATTTATCATTCTTTTTACGACAACTATCCATAAAATCAATACGAATTCCCGGAAATCTTTGATTTAATCTTACCTGACATCGACTACTAATCTGTCTTTGCCGACAAGTTTGCAAAGTTTGGCCAATCTTTCCAGGGAAAATTTAGCATTAGGAAACAAATAACTAGTAACAATGACCTAATTTTTTTTTGGGTTAGCATGTGCAGCGAGTTACTACTCTGATTTATTCTTGCTTACCTTGGATGCTCCCAAAGATAGCCATTCTTGAGCATTATCCAATGTGATGCCTCCACCTACTTGAAGTCCACCGGGCCAAGCTTGAAGTGCTTCCTTGGCTGCTTCGTCATTGTTAGGTCCTAATTTAATAACATGACAACGGCTGACATCATTTTCCTTGTACAATTTGGAGTAAAAGCATGGGGTTTCTCTATAGATGCATTTAGTTGTCAAGGTCGCTAAATAATCTTTAATTGTTTGCTTACTCTGAAACAAAATTGGTAGTGAGTTGCTCAGGAGAGCTATCCAACAGTGAACCACCTACAATTTGCTTGACTTTGCCGTGATGAAGGTCAATACAGCCGTTAAATCGTGTCATTTTTCCAAACAATTCAAGTAAAAATGGAGAGAAAACAGAGCTATTTAGATGATCAGTTTGTGTCAAAATATGATTCTATCGAGTCACAATGAAAAGATTACTCACCCCGCGAAGAATACATCAAGAAATATATTTGTGCCTTTTCCTTCAAACAATGTCAGGAATTCGCTTTGGACCTTATCTTATTCACGAATCTCAAATCTTTTTTAAATCAAAATTGTCAATTGGCATTGTTAATTTGAAACCTATTGCTCCGTAAAAATATTTTATTCGAATTTTACTAATTTTTAGCTAATATTTTGGTTATAGAGGACGTAAAATACAACACTATTTTAATGTAAATTGCAATTATCCGCTAACAAAATGTAAATATAGATGTTTTGGTGCTTCCCAAGAGAAACACGCCAAGATTAGCAGATTTAGATAATGATGAAACAGTAGATTTAATGTTATCAGCCCAAAAAATTGGGAATGCTGTCGAAAAGCATTATGGGTGTACATCACTCACAATGACAATTCAAGACGGACCTCAAGCAGGACAAACTGTAAAAAAAAAAAAAAAAAAAAAAAAAAAAAACTGCTGTAGCTTTATTGATTTTCATTAATATTAAATCATAATTGTATATGTATTTATAGGTTCCCCATGTTCATATGCATATTATTCCTCGTAAAAAAGGTGATTGGCCAAACAACGATGATATATATCAAGAATTGGACAAGAAAAAAAACGACAAGTTAGGAGTTGACAACGAAGGAAGGGAGCCACGTACGGAGGAGGAGATGAGTTTAGAGGCTAATGAATTACGTTTATATTTCATTTAAATTTGATATTTTTGAGATTTACCCTGATTGTTTCCACATTTTATTCTCGAGATCAGCTCTCTGTTCAGGTTCTATATCATTGCCAAAGAACTATATTACACATATATTAGTTTTCCCTTTTATAATAAATAAATAAATATATGCATACACTAAGTAAAAATGCGGCAATACCAGCATGTCCTACTTCAACCATTGCTCTTGGTCCCCAAGTATAAATAAATTGAGGATCTTCAGTGTCAGCATCAGGCATTTTAGATCTTTTGATATAATTATCCTTCATAAATTCACTAATTAGTGCTTCTCTTGTATTTATATCTTCTATTCCAATAATTGATTTTTTGACATTTAATCGATTCAGATGTCCATTCAAGTCAGCTAATTGAAGATATTGGTATTTTATACTATTCATGAACTAAATATCCTTACCAGATGTCATGGATTGTCCACCAATAAAAATGAGCCCTAAGATAACATATAGAATGCCTGTCAATTGATATTCTTTAGTAGAACGTTCAATAATTTCAGGTGTGCGATATTCCTCTTTTAAGATTGAACGTAAAACAAAAGTACCAGAACTAGGTCCTGTTGATTTTTTGACAGTTTGGGATGGTGGTATTTGTTGTGTATCTTGTCCATTGTGTTGTGTTTGTTGAGTTGAAGCAGCTTTTTGTGTTTGACTTTGATTAGCTTTTTCTTTCATTGACGGTAATTCTGTAATTTCAAAACCAAATATATTTCGAAGTCTATTCTTTGCTTTGTCTAAAATGGAAGGTAACATTTTCTTACAACCATCACTTAGGACTATAATAATGTAAATATATCTTAGAATGCCTTCTCATTATCCATTTGACAAACCGCTTACGTTTGGTCAAATCTTCACGGCGAATAATCTTCTTTTTGTATTCACAAGACATGACATATCTACAAATACACTTTACATTTCTATCAATTTCCTGGTATCCATGTTAATAAAAAAAAGGTCAAGATTGTTTCAAATGTGATCATCGTTACTTCTGCATCCCAGTCTTGTGTCATTACTGAATCCAAGACTTTTATCCTCTGAGATGGTGCTGAAGAAGAGGCTTCATATTCATCTTCAGATTCTTCCTCCATACGAGCACGTTTTCTGTTTCTTGCTGACATTTTTGTATTAAGGCGTGGAAAAGAATAAACAGCATTCAAAAATCTTTCATAAATTTCAATAACAATATGTTTCTTTAGTCACAAGTTGGTCATCGCATCTCGCGCGCGCCACAACGCGCAACAACATTTGACACCCAACTTGATTATTTGACAAACCGCATCAATTTGTGCTGTTATACCTGATATTATTGGTTTAAAGAAAGCCAATTAAAAAGTTAGTTCAATGGTTACATCTCTGGATATTATCCATGCATTATCAAAGCATGAAGAAGCATTAAGAGAACATACTATTTTACCTAAATATATTACTTTAATATCGTTAAAAGCACAAAATCATCATTAATTTAGCGACTTTGAAGGATTTTTTTAGGCGCTTTTTGCCGTTTTCTAAAGCGCAAACCTAGCCAAAACTATTTCTTTGATTAGATAGATACTTGCCATATTTTTTTCTCTAATTTTTGAGGTCATAAAAAACATGATATAAAAAGGACCTCTCAACCGTGAGGTATCATAAGCAAAATTTGATGAAATTCATTAATTCGAGTTTTTCACCCCATAAATGAAATTTTCTAATAAGACGTTTATAATATCAAAATGACCGGAATTATTCAGCGCAACATATTCAAACATTCAATTTGCGTTTGCATATTTAAAAATATGAGTTTTAATCAAAAAACGAGTTTTTCCTCTTTTGGATTTTACAAAACCTTTATAGTCAAAAAGTTGCGCATACTGTACATTATTCAATAGAGAATTCAAATTTGTACTTATAAGTATTAGAGAGTTAAGTATACTTTATATTCTATATCTTGTGTAAATTGACGAAAAACGCAAAAAAAAAATTCAAATCATGACAAAATTTGATTTTTGAAGAAAAAAATCCAGTTGGTATTTAAATCACCGCCAGGTAGTTTTTGCATTTTTTACCCCTTTTTTATGATCTTTTAAGAATATTTATGTATATTGCGGTAACTGTAACCAAACATCCAAGATCAAGGAGAGATATTTTCGGGCATTTTTTATAAGGAAAAAAAAAAGCTTTTTTTTCTTTTTTAGAAAAAATCCAGACACCATAACGAGAATTGTTAAAGACATAGCATATTTTATTCTGATTTCTTTTCAAATACAAGCCTTAACAATCTTTGTGAAATGGGAGGATTCATAGAACGAATGATTTCACGTAATTGAATTGCGAGTTCATTTGATTTAACAAATCGAGTGCGAATATGATATAGAAAATCATATACTTGTTCAAGTGCCTGTGTGGTCCAGCCATCTTTCATATCCATGGAAGTAGTTACTTGCTTGACCATGTGCATTAGTTCAATCAAAAACTATAAAGTTCAAGAAATTTAGTATGCTATTTTCCTTCCGGATGAACTAATAAGACTTACTCCTGCATCACTACTATCCAATTTTTCAATACGATGAAGTGCAGGCCCAATTAAAAAGCACATGTAGAGTAATTGCACATCTGTTTTGAGTTTACCAGAATTTCGTAATTTTTGAGTATGCTCTAAAAATGTTGAAAAAATATCCAAACTTGAGTAATGAACAATACTATGGAATAAGCAAAGAAAACTATTAGGTGCATTGGTGCTATAATTATGTAAATTAAAAGTGTAATCGTTAAAGATGTAAGGGTAAATCATTGCTTTGCGTAATCTAGCACTCATTGTGTCTTTTAAAACTGCTGTAGCTGTTAGATCAGGTAATGCTTGGGTCATGATGTATCTTCCATTGACTTTTCTAGGAATACCACATCGAATCTAATATGCGTAAATTAATGAAAATAAATTTCAATCTACACAGAAATGGCACTTACTAGTCGGCAAGGTTCTGAAATTTCCAGTAAATAAGGATCGTTTGCGATCAAATTATTAAGCTCTTTCAATACAGGGTTTACAAATTCGTTTTGAGGTAAAAGAGGTACAATTAAACCGATTGCATGTAATCTCAATGCAGAGACACCAACATGATGTGATTCCCTTAATAATGCTAAATCAAGTAATTTTTGAATAATTGTAGAAGGTGGTACTGGTGTCAACATAATTTCTAATGTGGCAATAGTAATGCCTTCGACTGCGGGACTTCCAATTTCACGGAAATGGCGTTCTGGTAGATTAGTATTTGTCCTAGGGGCACATCTTTGAGGGTTCAAGTCTAGGCAGATGTCATGATTAAATGATATATTCCTTACGTACAATTACAAAATAAATATACAACTTACTTCCTGCTAATTTGTAAATCACTCTTTCAAAATAGGCAGCATTGAATGCATCTCCGTTATCATCATCATTTTGTGCATATTGTCTAGCTTCAGAAAGAATAGTATATTGATCAAAATCAATCAATCGAAGAATTCTCTTGAGGATACGAGGATCACGCAACGTTTCAGAAGAGTGATAATACAATAAAATGTTGGTTACAAATGCTAATGGATTTTGTGATTGATAAAACAAATGACCATATTTGTCCAATATGTTTACCAATAAATCCGATTGATAGTATTCTATCAAACGCATAATCAAGTTTTCCATTGATGAAATGAAATCACTGACGATATTTGTAAAGTAAATTGGCAATTTAGTTTGTTGATTAGGTAAATCCATGGTAGGAGCAAAACTTTCAAATTCATAATATTCTGGGAATTCATGCAAATATTGCATTAATTTGGCTTGAAAGTTGTCTTCTGTCCAATGTCTATGACTAAATTCTAAAGAATCCCATTTTTGCACTCGCTTTGGAAATTCGGGTGATTCTAATAACAAATGTCGTAGATAGTTTGTTGCTTTGGTAGTTCGATCTGCATTGCCACTTCCTTTCATCAATGCAAATACGACATGATTAAAGTTAATCCATTGATATTTCCAAATAAATGTATCCAGCAAACTGTGCAACTACAATGAATTCATAAATGTGAGTTATTGGAATGTATATTTAATAATAAACAACTCACGAATTCGGTATTACTAGGTGCATCAATTGTTAATACAAAATCAATTAAATCAATTGTACATGTAGCCATTCTTGAAGGGGCAATTAATAGTAATAATCTACGAACGGCAGCCATTTGGAAGCACTCTACTGAATTTCGAGTGATTGCAATAACCAAAATACAACATAATAAATTGGATTGATTTTCCAAATCAGAAAAGAATTGAACAACTAAATGTTCTGCTTCAGGTGATCCTTGTAAAAGACATGCAGTGATAGCTTTGTTTGTTGAAAGTAATTGCTGAACTTTTTGTGGTGTAACAGGTTGTCTTGGAGGTATATTGTGATTAGCAGTTTCATAAAATGATCGAACAGGAGCAGGGAAATAGCTAATTGCTTCTGGAGACCATTCTAATCTATATTCATATAAGTTTGATAATACGCGATAAATTTGATCTGTCTTGATGTCTGCTTGTCCTCGAGTTTTAATGAGTCGACTAATAGTACATACTGTTAAACGAGCCAGCATTTCTGATTCAGCAAACCAAATCGGCTTTTCACGATGTGGATCATCTAATGAACGTAATAGTTTGACATCAATTTGCATGTGGATTACATTAACGGCGAATGATTCCAATGTTTGATAGCATTGTCGATTTTCGAGATATGAAACTGAATAGCGTATGTAGTGCAATAAGCCAGATGATAATGGTGAGTATTTCAAGAAACGAATAAATCGATAATTCATCAATTGTAATATTGTTTGAAGCCAACGCATAGTTTGATCAGGTAATTGTTGTTGTGATATGCCGCCTGGAGCTTCTCCTGTATGCTTCATCTTTACCATCTTATCACATCTTCTTAATTTGTCAAAGATTTCTTTAATCATCAATTCAGCACTAAACAAAAACAAAAAAAAAAATTAGTAATTCTTTATAGTGAACATATAAATTTAATCTTACGAGCATGGCGCACTGTAAAGTAACTTATATACAACATCTACAACATTAGGTGGTACACAAGCAACAGGAGGGACACCAGAAGACTGATATCTTGGTCCCTGTTCACTATCTAACATCATTTTGTAAATAACCTGTAGTAATCGATGTTTGGCATTAACACATAGTAAATCTAGTAATTTATAATCCAATGAACCGCCTTTAATATACGTAGTAGATGCATGTCCAAGTGTATCAATGTCTGCTTTTGTGGGCACAAGATACACATAAAGGGTATATGGAACAACATCTTGTCGTAATTGACTTTCCATGGCTATTTTAGTCATTTCTTGTATATCTAGATTCTTAAATAGTGTGTGATTTGTTGGAACATTGCTATGATAATAACTGCTAAAATAAGCTTGGATTTGATAGCAAAGTCCAGCATGTTGTAATGAGGCTGCAATGAGTGGATGTCTTTGTTTGATATTAGAAACATCTTTAATATTAGCTTTTTGATGATTGACAGCACATTGTAATGATAAATCTCGTAATGTAAATGCATCTTTTGATTCAGTTTGTTTTTCATTGTATAATCGTACCAATTTGTCAAATAATTTCTCATCTTGTTCAAAATCTCTTTGAATAACATCTTTGGAAACCTTTTCAATGTCTATGAATAATGATGGTTAATTTGAATATACTCATGTTGTACCAATGTGAGGCTTACAAAATAATTGCAATAATAACCATGTTAGACCATTATCTTTGGTTATGTGATCTCTTGCGCTTGGCATATAAGGCTCTCCATTAGGTTTATATACAAGATCATAGAAATCGTTCAAAATATCCTCATATGAAAAGAAACTAAATAATCATTTAGTTCAAGATCTCTTCATATAGCATCAAACCACAACTTACTCGGCAGAAACAAAGCTATACAATTGATCTGCTGTTTCCGTCATTAATTCCCATAAATCAATATTTTCTGGTATCATCATTTTAATATCTTCTCCTCGAATATTAGTTGAACTTGAATTAAATGCCTCTGAATCCTTTTCACTCACTATAAATAACATTAGAAAAAGCTCTTTAAATATTCGCATTATTAGCTTACTTTTGACATCTCCTTCCTCTCTTTTTCCAGTTCTACTAAAATGTTGAATACATCGAATTACGTCTCTTACTTTAGCTACCATAGCTTTTCGGATTAATGTAGTATCTAATCCTGTTTGAGTCAATGACATGGCCAATTGTCTAAACTCATCCATAGATGCACGTTGAAACAACATATCACGGAAATGTGTTTCAATATTAGTTGAACTGCCTTCCTTTACAAATTCAATCTACATACATATTGGATTAAAAAATTAGCTCATGCTGATATAAATTGCACATTTGATAAAACTTACTAAATCACCCTCAAACATGTGATAACTAGTTCTAGTTGTAAGATCATTATATTCATGCCGTCTACTCATCAATGAAATGAGTGGCCAAGAAGCATCAGGTGGCATCATCAAGAACGCTAAATGTCGACGTCTTTTACCTAATTCATTGATGAATTTCTCCATAGCCCAATGGACACTCTGAGCAAAGGTACCATGCTGAAAGTGGCCATATACATCAGGTAGGGCAACAATTATATCATAATGAGAAACTGCACCAGCGCCATCTCCATTGGCACCCAAAAGTAAAAGGTTAATCAATTCTTTACCCTTATTCAAGCAATTGGCTTGTACAGTCGTTAAATCCGCAGGTAATGTATTAATCTCTTTTAGTACATGTTTAATTACATTAATAGCCATAAGTGTTGGTATACGATCTAAAAGTCGATGGTCTTGTAATATAGATACTGTCATATAATTTAATGTCATTAACCAAATATTGTAATTAGCAATAGATGGCTGAGGTGCTGTGGTATTAGGTGTCATGGAAGCATTCAAGAAATGGCCGTATAATTCGGGAAACTACAGATTGACTTAGTATCTATAATATGATTTACACACAAATCACTTACAGAATAAACAACATCATAGTAAGAAATGGTGCCTATACCAATGAATTTCTTAGAGATCTTTAGTTCTTCTGTCGCTGCGTTGTCTCGTATTAAAAATAGATCTAACAACTCTTTTCCAACTGTAAAGCATTTTTCTTGTATATCTGACATTTCATTATAAGGTAATCGTGTTATTTCCAACAAAATGTGTTTAATTACACTTAAAATAACTGGAGTTGTAACACCAGCATGATAAATGTACTGCTGTGGAGCACTTCTTAGACAAGAAAGCATAAATTGAGTTGTGATGATCCAAATAGCTGGTTGTTGTGTTGATAATGTTAATGTCATGTCTTCTACAAGCGAGCCCAAGGGAAATCCTGTTTTAGCTGTCGCAGTGGGTATGATAGGTATCACTTTAAGTACGTGATGTAAAAATGCGATGAGTCGAGATGTTTTTTCAAAGGTCAAAGGTGGTTCTCGATATTTCAACATGATAACTTTTAATTGTTCATTCTATTTATTTTGATTAATTGTAATTCATGACTATATATATATTTGCATTGAAAATCTACTTACTACGCTACCACCACCAATCTGACATGCTCTAACAAAATCTTGCGAAAGCGCCTCATAATCTAGACGATTACTACTTAAACTTGTATGTTGATGATCGATAACACTGTTGTCATAATTAGCGTCTAGATATGATGTTTCAGGATGAAGTAGAGAAATCCTGCGTCTTTTAGATGGATTTCTATCAAATAATCTAACGCAAAAAATTATAAATATCGACAGAGCATTTACTGTTTTACATAACTAACCCATAAAAAGTTTGAGTTTTTTCTATTGTAGCATGCTGCCAATCCTGTAAGTAAACTTTCATCAATTATCATACAGAGTTATGCATGCTTATATGCTTACATTTGTTTGTTGAACATCTTGAATATCAGCAAATAGCCGAGAAATTACTGTTCGAAGAGATTCCATTATTTGTATTAAAGGTAAAAGAGCAAAATACCTAATATTTCTATCACCCGTGTATTCACATAACAAATTGCAGCTTGCCTAATTTAATCCACGCTGGTTACTTTAAAACCGTGTTTTCGTTGTGTAGCCATTGCTATAAATAAACAAAATATGGCATTACTTTTGTATATTATTTACTAACTGTCGCCGGCAAAAACAGTCTATAAATCTGCATCTTGTAATGAATTATTTCAATACAGATTTATTATATTACACAACTCATATGACTTTGAAACCGCACCCCCAATATAATATTTAAATTGCTGTCGTCGTTTTCAAATGATATTGATTGACATGAATTATTTTTTATCATGATAATCTTTTGAGGAATGACAAACAAAAACAGACAAGCACATACATAATGTTATTAGATTGGTATATGTATATTGTATATGCTTGTTTCGTCTTTGCTGCAAATGCAAAGAATATACGAAATCAAATACACATCTAAGCCCGGTTGTGGTGAAGAATATGAACAATAAATGTCTTCTACAAGTTTAACATACGCAACACTTTAAGAGGTAGTATTTTTTTGAATTCAATATTCGTTTATACCTACTTGAGTAAAATTGGATTTTTAAAACATCTAATCTTCAAATTTTCCAGTCTCCAAAATTGAAGCATACCCCATTTTCTATCATAAACCCCGTACCAAGCGCTTTTCAAGATACAATACCTTGGACATCACAAAATAGATGTAAAAGGGTAACATTATGCTTCCTATCCCTGAAAATAATTTATATTTACAAAAAACTCAAACAAGCGAAATCTACTGCTTGTCCCCTAAAAAAAATACTTCAATTTTTCATTCTGGCTCAGCTTTTTTACCACTAAATAGCAACAAATAAAAAATATACGCTGATGTACCTGAAGTGTTTAAGTTTAATCCAAAAACATAATTCTTGAAATAACCTATCTCTATCAGATAAAATAATTTTCTTAGTCCTAGTGTTTCAGATTCATATCGCTATTTCACTGCTGCAAATTAAAAAATTTGAATCTGAGTATCCCTACAAGAAATGAATGTATACTAATGATTAGGCATTTAAAACGAGCCGAGCCTGTTTTGCGCTACCGAGCTTTTCTTGTGTGCGACTGAGACTCGTTCGAGAAAGATGAGCTTTTGACTTCTTTTCAATGCTCAAATGTGGTGGAAGTGCTTTATTTTACCTGTCAAGTGACAAATGTCTAAAATAAGGTAAACTGATGACGTTTAGTAGCATTATATCATTTACACTAATTGCCATAAAACGTAAATAACACAAAGCTCGGCTCGTCTTTAATTATTAGGGTATATTAACATTCTCTAATAAAGAAGCTTACTTGTCTTGAACAGAAAATGTGGATATGGAAGCATCAAAGATATGAACTCAAATTAGGGATAAACTACCAACACCTTATTACATACTATTTCTTTTTCCTTTGCAGTTGAACCTGTGAATTAGTTGATTTGATAGTGAGAACTAATTAAAAAAAATTATAAAACGATAATAAGTCAACTAGAATATTGTTTCTTTTATTATCTAATAAAAAAACTGAAGAACTCTCTTGCTGCACCAAGAGTTCTTCTTTATATACATTTCATTCTATTCTAATTTCAATATTATTTGCCTAGCACAAATAATGATCTATACACCTGTTTGCTCGCTGTATATTTTCAATATAATTTAGTCTATTGCTTAGCTCTATCTATATTGTTTATAGTGGTTTTATATCGGTGGTAATTTAGATTTCTATATCAGTAATTGTTTATTCCATATTGAGTTTCTTTTTTTATTTGTTATCAGATGAAACAGAGATCATGATGTGCCTTAACCACAGAACCATCCACCTACTCTCGAATACGATATCAACTTTTCGGAGCATAAAGTCTTCATTAAAAGAATTATATTGTATATCAAGCTAAAGGAAGTATCGCAGGTAATTGTAGGTTAAGCTACAGTCATACGTAACTGTTTTAACTTCCACTATGTAAAAAATTTGCGAAATTATTTCCCTGAAAACCTCGCACGGGTACTATTAATACATATTTTTTAACTCAAAATGTGTGAAAAGTGAAAATCAAAAGTACTGAAAAACCAAAAACCTGCACGCAATTGCAATAATTGAAGGCAAAATAATATTTAAAAAATCTGCTTGCAGAAGTAAGACCATTGTTATGTCAAGATACATCATAGGTCTCACATCCAAGGTCTCAGTCTATAATTGATGTTATAGTAGATCAATGCATCTGTATTGATCTACATCATATTCTTAGATAGTAGAACCCTCGTAATAGTTATAATAATGAGTGTGTATAAATACATCCAAAGGATGTATCGTTAATAAAAGTGTAATATTTTGGCAAGATTATTCTTACAGATTCTTTTGACATTTCAACAATGTTTGTAAACGGAACAGTAATTTTTTTCTTATGATTGCAGGCTAAGTCTTCTAGCAAAGCTCTGATTTATCATTTAGGGTGCAGTTTGTCCTTGCTCTTGCAATTGTTTCCCATATTAGATACCATTGCTTTATCATATGCGTTCCTTTCTTTCAACCGAGAACGAGTTTAATAGCGCTTAAACTTAATCTTGTTTGAAGGTATTGGCGACTTTTTTGTTGTTTTTAAAAGTTCAGAGCACTCAATCCAATCACCCAAGAGTTTTCCAAGATTACAAAGGCAGTAAAAATTTGGCTGAGACACATTATGAGCAACTAATTAAAGTCTTGGTTCGATTTAGTGGACTCAAAAACAAGGGAAATTCAATTTATGAGACACTCTTTTTTCGCCGTTGTTTTTTTCGTAATTTTACCGCTTAAATCCACTAAATCGAATCAGTGGATTAGTGGACTACCTCGACCCACTAGTCCACTAAAACAGAAAAATATTAAGTTATGATTGGGCAAGCATGTAATACTAAGCATTGGACTAATAAAAATTTATGCTAAATTATGATTCTCACCACGGGGAAAAAAGTGTAAAATGAGACATAAACTACAACTTCTCTGAAAAAACTACTATGACAATCGCTGCAGAAACTATTTTACGTGAAGTTGTTATTGGAAAGGTATAACTTTATAATAATCTTACGTAAAAAAACAAATAACTGCAAAGTTTAAAATTGCCATTTTCGCGTTTTTTTCATAGTGTCTCATACGCTCATACGTATCTAATGCCGCGTTAGTAAAGCTTTTACTAGGATTTATCATATAAGTTTCTTGCGTGTATTTGTCATATTTTTATAAGGTTTGGATTTGCTTTATTATAATTGCAAATAGCTATTTTTTGGCCGTTTGCTAGCGATAATCTTTTACTTTCAGTGACGGTGGTAGATATAGAATGTAAAGCACCAGATCCTCGGCTTTGTTTACGCTTTTCATTGGCATTTCTTCGGAAATCCTAAAGAAAAAAATTTTTTTTTGAGGCAAATGTTTAAAATTGAGCGATGCTACTTCAAACCTATTTGTAATAAATTATATAAAATCAAGGGGTTGTCAACTGGGATGTATAATATATGAATTGTAAAATTGACTTTGATTCTATGATTGGGGGGAAAAAGGTTGGTGTTACTAATTATAATTGCTATTACTACTATACGATTAATACCTATGATTGGATGATATTGGATTATATAACAATTGATTATAAGTATCAATGATAATTGAGTAATAAAATATATTTATTTGGAATGGGGTAATAAATATATACTGTAAAGAGGAGGAAGAAACAGATAAATTCATTAATGTTCATTTAGTCTGCGTAGATTATTGGTATTTATATGACTTGGGAGTTGGTTATATAATAATTGGGTTTAAGTAAGGATGTAATGGATCAAATCATTACACCATTTTCTAACTTATAAAATTAAAATATTTTATTGAAACGTGCATTGCCCATTTAACATATAGCTGCAAATTTAAATTACAAACGTATTTCTTCGTTTATGGCTATGGGTTTGTATTCTAAAATGAAAGAGTTAATGCAAAAATAAAAGTGCGTTTTCCCAACATTAAACTAAAACGATTTAAGAGAGACTTAAAAGTCATCTAAAATTATTTGTGAGATGTAAACCCCACCATAGTTGAGATATTAATTGTTTTTACACATAAGATAAATCCTACTAAAAGCTGCTCTGAATTTTTTGTTTTAGTAAAAAATATTGATGCTTTGTCCAGGTAACCAAAGCAATACTTCATACTGTATCATAAAACCTATGGAAGCTGAGGACAAAATTTGGTTTTAAAAACTGGTAGAAAAATGATCTGAAAAACAAATTTATTGGAAACAAGTAGACCAAGCAACTTAGCGCATTAAATACTTCTTGTCCAATGTCATAGTTTGCATTCATCTAAACAAAATCTAGGGTAGTGTTTCGAAATAAATTTTGCGTAAAATGCGACTGAATTTTTAAAGATTTTTTTTTGAAAATATATGTCACTTTCTGTAAGTATGTTTCAATTAAAAGTAACTGAAACGATGAATAGTAAAATTATTTATGAATAAAGCCATTGCTAAATTTTCTAGTTGTTTTTGTCGTAGAGGGAATAAGAGTTTTGTCAGAAAAATTTCAAATTCGGAATTAGGGATTAGTTGTTGTATTTTTGAATAAATACTTGCTTTTCAAGTATTCTTGACCTCCCCTCCCTCTCTTTTCCATCCTCACGTTACTTTTATCATTTGTTATTTTACCCTCTTTTACCATTATAGCATATCATCAACAATTAACAAGATTATCTACTAAATTCTATAATATATTATTCACATCTATATAGTTGATTTTCGATTTATACAAAAAACGTTGTTTTGCTACATAATATCAGTAACTCCCAACAAAAACTTAATGGATACTTTCTTGTACCCATTTTTATAAATATTTCTATGGAAAATCAATATCTTAAAATGATTGAATCGAGTTTGATTGAGATCAGCGAGGCCCTTGACATGAATGTAAAAAAAAAAAAAAAAAAAAAAAAAAAAAAAAAAAAAAAAAATATTAACCAGTACAATAAAAATTTTGTAATCTATTACAAAAGATAGAAAAAAATCACAAAAACATAAAAAAAAAATTGTTCAAAATTTTTTTATACTTACATATGTTATAGAGCACTTTAAACAAATAAGTTTATTGTTAAAAAGCGATATAGAGAAAAAAAAAAAGCTGAGTAGGGATGAGAAGTTGAACCCAGTTTTTTCAGAAAAAGCGATGAAATTTACTTATTTTTGAGTCTATCGTGAGATATAAATAAGCTTAGAAATAAGTAACATAATGCAGCCTAGCCATATCTATCTTACAGTGTTTAAAGTATATTCTAAAAAATGCTTAGTATAAAGTTAGTTATAGAAAGGAAGGCACGCAGGAATTTTAAAGGTTGAGAAATATAAAAATTAATGTCTAAAAAATTTAATTTCTTTAAAAGCTATTAATGCTTGCCACATATTTCATATACTTAATCACAAACATTTCAGATCAACTAACAGGCTTCAATTTACGACAATTCATTTAAAAGATGCAAATACAGAGATAGTTGATAATATTTTGATTGAAGTCGTCTCCCACTTCAAGACCTGAGCCCGAAATCTGAATTAATTACTCAAAATCAAGCTATCATCGCATGAAAATTAAAACAACTCGTAAAATGTAATCCCATGAAAAAAAAAGGCTTCCTCTTTGTTTGTATTTAATGAAACAAAAAAAAATGCATGATTCATGACTCTTAGCATGCAATCAAGTGCTATAGTAGTACATGAGGTTATTAATTACATAAATCATGCTCATATTTACTCTCCATTGACAACTTTTTTAGAAAATACACAAAACTGCGGAAGTTAATGATATTTGTACAACCTTTATTAGGTTTATTTAAAGCAACCTTTTTAGATGAAATGATGATTCATGAGCGTACTGCATTTAGTACCGTATCCATCATCAAAAATAAATTATGCTTTCAATAGCTAGCGCCCTTTTTTGTCCTCAGCATCGAGGGGGTGGCTCATCATAACTTTCTTTTCATCAAAGCACAAGCATTTCTAATAATAAATACACATAGTACGTAAATAAAAGAAAAAATATGGGAGTGGAGAAGATCACCAAAATGCCTTATTTTAGTCTGAAACATTTCTCAATATGGAGGTTGATATTTTAAAGAAATTATTTGATCGGCTCCTCGTTGTTCCCTTGTTTAAAAATATAATGTTTTACGCTACACAACCACACGTGAGGAATACACAACTATAGAGAAGAGAAATGATATAGAATATAGATACAATGCAAGCTAAGGATTTGGAATTATATTTAGTGTGAATTAATTAACGAAAAAGACAGAAAAAAAAAAGACACATAAAGGAAAAAGAGTCTTTTTATGACGATCTTGTTAGTAAATATGGTTAAATAGAAAAATATAATACAAACATGGAACTGATAGAATAGTTCTATACAAAATAATCAGCAACGAAAAGAATTCCGGGATTGATGACTGCAACGCCAGTTAATTTATCAAGTACAAATACCAAAAAATATAAAATCATGTTTAAAAGCTCTTGTGGTGTCAAAAATAGGAGAAAAGCAAGTTTTCTATTTTTATTTTTATTGTATTGGGAGAAACTTTGATACATTGCTTTGCTGAAATAAGCAGAATAACTAGTGATTACTCATATGTATAGATCAGATTGTCATTCACCTACACATGCACACACATTACAGCATCAGTTATACACAATGATGGTATTAATAGCCCTCAAAACCAAGCTATTTTATTATTGTGCTACTGTTATGATTTCTTTTTAAAGCATAGGCAGTGAATCTAAAACAGTATTTTAGATGTTCAAGAAAATCCTTTATTGTTTTTACAGATTCTAATTTTGACGAAGGGAGATTTTGACGCCATTTTCGTTCAATCAGTATATACGTCTAGCATGCTTGTAAAAAATAAAATAAAAAAAAAGGGACCAATAATCAATGAATAATTTGACATGTTGTTGTTTAAATAATGCATTTAAATTTTATTATTCGCATGTTTTATACAAAGAAAGAGAAATAGAGAGTGTTTGTTATATTTATAAAACAGAGATGTTGATGATGATGATGGTGGTGGTGATGCATTAATTAAATATAGATTTGATAGATTTCATGAATGATTTACGCTTCAATTCAGTTGGCATTGTTGCTGTTGGTGTTGATGGTACCATTTCAATAGCATGCATTATTGGTTTTGACTGAATATCTTCTTCTTGTTCATCTTCAAATGAATCTCTTGGTGATGGTGGAGCTCTGGCAGGGTTTAAGCTTGATTGCATAATTGCTTCTTGAATATAACGATGATCTTGGGTTGCAATTAATGCTTCTTGAAATGTGAACCATCTTCTTTCTCGCTTCTTTTTTTCGGGAAATTTTTTAGCAACTTCATCTATACTCATTTCAAATATCCAGTGATGTGCTTTTAAATGTCTTTTTTTGTTTGTACGTTCTTCAAATACGCCTAATTGTCTTATAATCGTGCCTTTGATGCCAGCTTCTTCCCATGTTTCTCTGGTAGCAGCATGTTGTTGAGTCTCATCTTGCTCCCATCCACCTTTTGGTATAACCCAAGCATCCTTATTTTTTCGACTTGTAATCAGTAGGACTCTGTGATTTTGCATGTCTAACGGTAAACACCCAGCCACTTGTCTAATATTATTTGAATCAACGACATCTTGACCATGTCCATGTCTTGATGATTTTTTAGAGAAATCAGTAAATTCATGATTAATTTTAGTTTCTAATGGTGGGGTTATTGAACGCATTTCAGTAGCTTGGGTCATTTTTATATGTATATATTAATAAAGAAGAAAGAAAGGAAAAATAATGTGTATTATAGGAAATATTTATAGTTTTTTTTTTTTAAAGAAAGATTTGTACACCATCAAAAAATGAGGGGTGGAGTTACTTAATGTGGTTCTCTGCCACACAAATACGAATAGAAGTTTTTCCACTTCTTGTTTTATAGTTATTTTTATAGTTTCAGTAGAATTAGTGGATCGACGAAATATACCAAAATTCACTTAGTCTTGGCAAACAGAATGAATAGAATGTCATTTCATTTTCAGATAACTTATTTGAGTTTCCTAAAGGCAACTGAATGACCTCATACGTAGATCTCGAAATTCTATTAATCTCTGAAATATGGATAAACTATTCTGTATTAAACCTAGCAAATCATTCTAATAAAATATAGTATGATTGATAAATTACAGCATTTTATATGTATGGATTGATAATGTTTTACAATCAATTGCATGTTGATACACAAATATGATAATCTATTATAATTGTGTACGACCTTACTATGTATAATGCCATTATATATTAGTAATTGTTGCTTAATGGAAGAGTCAAAAACTTTATCTTGGCAAATACAAAACTTGTCAATGTGATTCAGAACTGGGTCCCATAAATTTTATATATTTATAAATCCAACATGTATAGAAAACACTTGAAATTACGGAATCAAATGTCGCAGAATGCGCCACATTATTTAAATAAATAATGTTACAATCAATACATATATCCGTTACAATTTTTTTCGGTTAAATCTAGTGCTATCAATGCCACGAAACTTGACGAATGATACTTAATATATATAAGCAGTTATTATATCGGCTACACTTTCTAGATCAAGCATCGTTAATGGTTATGTTTATTTCTTTTTTTCTTGGCAATATGTATTTGTATATGAAATATATTTTTATATTTAAAACCTAAATATTACCACCAAAACAGTAATCATTGCATTAGATATTTGTGTATATATAACCTATTATATATTTACTCATAACAAAGAACCCTAATTATGATAATTCTAACACAATTTACCAGTTTAAAATAACTTACACAATATCGTTAATCGTTTAAAAATAGGATACTCAATAAAAGGAAAATAAATACATATTTGTCGATTGAGTTTTGATGGATCAGCATTTACTGTTATATCCTCCGCTTAAACGGTCAAATGCAACGGTTTAAAATATTTACTCAATTGTCTGAATAATCATGTTTCTATAACCGAGAATTAAACTTTACTGTACAACTGCCAATTCTTCACTATAAGCATAAATCGCTCTTTTCCTGTGTTGGGGATAACTAATTTCAAAGGCAGAATAGTTTATTAGATATAAAGCTTTATGGCATGGGGATTTTGATGTCTTTCTACTTGGCATTGGCTACTGTTACGATACATTTTCCGTATTTCCGTAGGTGTATGTGGCATTTATACTAATTTTATATTTTACAGCTATATTGACAATAACATTGCTGTATATGCAATATGTTAATCAGTTGATTCATCAAGTTTCAGATTACAGCGTATTATTCGATTTGCTGTTATTTTTGATTTTACAAGCGCAATTTTTGATAAAGAATATACGTATTTGAATTGAAAACTTTTCTTGGAATATGAAAAATTCCTGATATTATACAAACCTTGTGATAAACTGCTTAAAAGGTAGTTATAAGCCATGTATATACATTAACTAAAATTAAATCAGTCTACATATAGTGCCGAAACTATTTTTATTATAATTTATCCTTATTTATATTATTGTACATATGGTATGTCCGTGAATAATTTAATTCATTGGCTGATATACTGCATCTGCGCATGTGTGAATGCAGAATCATTTAATTCGCTGTTGCCCAAACAAGATTTTGAGGGAGGTAAAGCTTTTGCAGTATTGAACAAGTCAGAAGGATTTTTGGCAATAGCTTATTTTTTGTATGCATGCATTGTAAGAGCTCATGCACTTTATGCCTAAATAAATAGCATTTAAGCTTGGAATAATTCTCACCAAAACAGCGTCTAATACTTAAAAAAAGAGCTTTGTAAATATCAAAAATTCCTTTTCTTATATTGAAACAGAGCTTTTTCATTAGTAAAAAGTGAAATTCATAAGATTTGTAATCCGCAAATACATTGTTAATATAGTATTTAAGTCGTGAAGTGGTGAGTGATACAGCGATTTCCAGATTTTGGTGGTGTTTTACAGATCAAAATCAACTCAGCCCATTATGCTAATAGAATACAGTTTTAATGTCCAATAAAGTGCCTTTTGTACTGTATAATGCAGAATGTATATTAAAAAACAGAGAGGAATTGCGATGCAGTAATGATATGGCCACCCCAACTACTTCAACATTTGCCTCAATCTATGTTCTTATTTCAAAATCGGAGCTTGGTATAATTCCCAATAACCGAAAAACTAAAAATACTCAACCATATATAACGTGCTAAAAAACATACCAAAAGTTTATTTAATGCTACCTTCTGTAAAAAATGCAAAAAAAAACTCCCCTTTGAACTTTATAAAACTACTGTTTATTCAGATGCTCTTATACTCAACATACAGACAAAAGCAATGTAAGGTTTAGTATTCTGTAGTTCTTCTGATTCTTATGATGCTGTTCCATTAATATTGAAAGATTAGATATTTTCATGCAGCATAAACAAAAAAACACTTTTAAGAGCTACATAATACATAGGTAAAGTAGAATAATACACTTAAATAATATATTTATTAATTGTGCTCTTATTATATGAAGTTAGTACAACATAGACGAATAAAGATACAATTTCCTCATTTATCTTAATGAACAATTTTGTAATCGAATTTGGCTACAGAAATTAGATTTTTTTACGATAATTATGCTTCGTTCATATTTCTTATATTTTATAAAAAATCTTAATAATTCTGTAATGGCAGAGATAATTGTATGTTCATATTACATGTTCTCTATCTACCGTTCAACAATAAAATCAAGAGTTTGTACTGATTATAACTATAAATATCATAAAACATGGAAAGATAAAAACTAACCATATATCAAATTATTTTTATGAAAGGGTCCTAATAACGCACAGTGTTGTTAAACTAGAAGGAAAGGCCTATTGTAAATGCCATCCTGTGTTAGATAAAAGTTTTATTCGTTCCTGATACCGTTCAAAACCAGCTGCTACTTGAATGATGGGTCAAAGCACTTTTTATGGTGCTTTTTTTGCCATTAAAAGACTGCCGGACAGGTGTCCGGCGGCTATATAACAATTATTGTACATTTTCAATATGGAATACCTTTTAGAATATATGCTATAACATTATAAAATAGATAGTATGAGAACAAATAAAAAAAAAATCATAAATGTATTGGCATTTATATAAGTAAATTTCATTTTGTTTCGCCTAATTTTTGATCATAACTGTACCATGTATACCCGTTAAAAAATGATATCATAAACTTTAAATGCCAAAAAATCTAGACACCACATTTTCTATTATCAATCAGTAAATCGGAAAAAATTATATATACTGCAGCATCTACAAAAAAAAGTTAAAGTTAGTTGGCCGTGTTTGACACTAATTCAAATAGTATTACTATTGAAATTGTCATTGATTGCAATTGATCTGCTGAGTGTACAAGAGAACCAACTAAACACACTGAGAAGCACTGAATCATTGACCTACGCTGACATTTATTTCTTGAATGTAAACAAAACTCTAAATATTATAATAGAATTAAAATACAAAGCTGTCTATATAGTTTGTTTAGGCAGACATCTATTTTGAATATGATACTATACCAAAAAATATTTTCCTGATCTTCAAGAATTTGGCACTTTCTTGAAGCATTTTCATATTACATTTGTGATAGATACACATGTAAAGCAAATTAAAATTCAATTAAATACCTAGATAGTAAGCTCATAACTTTTTTTATTTACTATTGCAACATGTTTTCTATGACATATAATACACAATCGAAAGGGTATTCTATAATATAGAGAAGTGCCATAGAAAGAAGTATCATATTTTTAGTCTCACATTGTGATGATATTTTGGTTTAATTCATTTGAAAAACCAAACACCATAACTATTATATTACATAATCTAAACTGATTTACGGCTATTTAACATCAGAGTTACAAGTGAAGATTTGCATTAACCTCTAAAATATCCATTAAACCATTGCATTAGATTAGTAAAGCCCCAAAGCACGCATTACTTGGTCGGTAATAAACAAACAGCAGTAATTATTTAGATTTTGAAAACCTTAGTTAGATCTGCTGACTAAGTACTAGCAAATCAAGTATCAATTTATATAGAGCGTGTGATATCGTACATAGTAGAGAGAGAGAGAGAGAGAGAGTGTGTGTGTGTGTGTGTGTGTGTGTGAGGGGAGGTATATGGTTAAATTTTTACACGTATCGGAAACTATTTTGTTCAAAATATTAATCTATCGGGTATAAACTTTAACTTTAAATAATATTGCTTATGATACGATCAACACAAAGCAATAATTACATATGTGTTGATGTATCTTTTATTCGTTTGAATTACGATTTTACATAGAAAAGAGATGCAGTTTGCTAACCATAAACATTAATTAACATTGTATATAGTAAGTATTTAGCTTGAATATAAATAACTTGATAATTTTGCTGATTTTATATACATTAACAAGTAAATTGCTCTTTTAAAGATGTGCCTTAAGCTCATTGTTTTCATATTTGACCTGACATTGAATTATAAACATATTTCGAGTTCAATAGGGATTCTGTGAGCATTTATATAATTGTTTTATAAAATGAAAAATTTAAACATTAACTGTGAATACTATTTAGTATATAGCATTAAAGTTTTAATATGTTTATAATAAAATAATGAAAAAAAAATCTTTAACTTTGAAGTATAAATATTTTCCTATGAAACTCAGCTAGAAATGAAATTAACCCTTTTTTTTTTTAGAGAGCTAGTTTAACGGAATATGTAATATTAAGTGTAGTAGTTGAGAGGTAAGCAATGAAAGTAAATGCTAAAGAATAAGATCCCCTAGTCAATCCGTCGATTTTTTATTAATTTTCATTGCATTATTATAATTAGCTTTCGGAGTAAATGTATGCCACCAAAAATTTTAAATTGTCATTGATGCAATGACAATGATTTAATTGGCCTTGTTTAGATTCAATAGATAAAAAAATATAATGCCAGGATTGATTTATATCGCATCTGATGGATGTCAACACACGTGACTCATACGAGATGTTGGCATTGTGTAACTGAAATACTAGCATTTAGTTGGGTAAAGCTACATGTGATGATTTGATTTTTAATTACATGAGTGTGTGAGTGGAAGTCTCCATCAATAAGGGAAAAAAAAATTTCATCTTGATTCCTCCTCTTTTAATTCCTTCCCCACTCTTTTTCTTATATTTATTTTTATGTTTAGACATACAGTAACTCACCGCATTAAAGCGGTTTTACCTCGTGTTGCTACTTCTGTTGCAAATCATGCCAGAGTAATTCAACCTTCTATGGCTGTTCGTTTAACTACGGCTCGTTATATTTCTAATTCTGCCAGTCAATCTATTTGGATACCTTTTGACAGAAATTCATTACCTGAAGATGATCCACGTAGAGGCGAACAATTTGAGGATGAAACTGATGTCGTAATTGTTGGTGGTGGACCTTCAGGTCTTGCTGCCGCTATTCGTTTAAAGCAGTTGGCAAATGAAGAAGGTAGAGAATGCCGTGTCATGTTGATTGAAAAAGCAGGTGAAGTTGGTGCTCATACATTGAGCGGTGCTGTTCTTGAGCCAAGAGCTTTGAATGAATTGATCCCTGATTGGAAAGAGAAAGGTGCTCCTTTAAATACACCTGTCACTAGTGATTCAATGCGCTTTATGACCAATTCACTCTCTATTCCATTACCTCATCCTCCTCAGATGAATAACAAGGGAAATTACATTGTATCTTTGAGTAATTTTGTGAAGTGGTTAGGTGAACAAGCTGAAGAATTAGGCGTTGAGATTTATCCTGGATTCGCCGCTAGTGAAGTTCTCTATAATGAGGATGGTAGCGTTAGAGGTGTTACACTTAATGATGTAGGTTTGGATAAAAACTTTGAACCAAAGGTAGAAAAATTCCCACGATACTGAAAATTCACGTCAATTGCGATATATCTTACTGATTTACAATATTTTGAATAGGATACATATGAAAGAGGTATGGCTATTAAGGCTAAGGTCACCCTCTTTGCTGAAGGTTGCCATGGTTCTCTTACAAAAACTTTGGCAAAGAAATTTGATTTGAGAAAGGATAGTGAACCTCAAAAGTATGGTATTGGCATTAAAGAAGTATGGGAAGTCTTACCCGAAAAACATAAGCCTGGATCTGTTACACATACCGTTGGTTGGCCCGCTGATATGCATACCTACGCTGGTAGTTTTATCTATCATTTTGAACCAGAGCGTCATCTTGTCACTGTTGGTTATGTAATTGGTTTAGATTACTCTAATCCCTATTTGAATCCTTACAAGGCATTCCAACAATTTAAGCATCATCCTTCTGTAAAGAGTCTTTTAGAGGGAGGTAAATGTATTTCTTATGGTGCAAGAGCTATTAATGAAGGCGGTTATCAATCAATTCCCAAGTTGGTATTCCCTGGTGGTGCATTAATTGGTTGTACTGCAGGTTTTTTGAATGTGCCTAAAATTAAGGGTACTCATACAGCCATGAAATCTGGTATGCTTGCTGCCGAATCAGCTTATGAAGCATTATACAGTGGCGAAGAATCAGAGCAAGAAAGTGAATTAGAAGCACCTATTGTACTTGATACTTATGAAGAAAGAATTAAGGATTCTTGGGTCTATAAAGAACTTTATGAAGTTCGTAATATTCAACCATCATTCCATAGTCCATTAGGTATTTGGGGTGGTATGATGTATTCTGGTATCGATACATTATTATTAAAGGGTCGCACCCCTTGGACATTCAAGCACAAGAAGGCTGATTGGGAATGTATGAAGACAGCTGCGTAAGTACTACATTAATATATATGGGTTAATATTATTTCTCACGCTCGCAATTATTCTCATCTAATCATTGTTTTAGCGAATCTAAACCTATTGATTACCCCAAGCCTGATGGTGTTATTTCATTTGATTTGTTGACTAGCGTATCTCGCACTGGTACTAATCATGCTGAAAACCAACCTGTTCATTTACGTATCCGTGATAAAGATATTCCAGTTGAAAGAAATTTAGGCGTTTTTGATGGCCCTGAAAATAGATTCTGCCCAGCTGGTGTTTATGAATATGTGGAAGACGAGAATAAGCCTGGGGAAAAGAGACTTCAAATTAATTCTCAAAATTGTATTCATTGTAAAACTTGCGACATCAAGGATCCTTCACAGAATATTGATTGGACTGTACCCGAAGGTGGTGGAGGACCTCAATATGTTTGGACTTAGATGAATGTTGAAAGGCATCATTTTGATTTTTAAGTAATAAATAAAGAAATTTTAAATCAATTCAGCGAGTTATTATTATGTAGATTAAATGGTCGTGATAAATGAGTTTGTACATGTTAGAGTAACTGGAAAGAGAATGTTGTTTCAGACCTGTAATTTATCAGTATAAGACAGTCAATCAAATCTGATAGTTAAAATCTAATTTAGCAATTGATGTGAAAACTAGTTTATATCTTACAATGGCAAAAAACAACTTATATTATGATTGTTTTTATTTTTGAGAGAATAATCACTTTCTTTTCTTCTTAAAATATTGACTTCATCAAAATGAAAGTTACATGTAGTATTTGCTTAGATGAATTGACAAATGATTCTGATTTGGTTTCCTTGACTGTATGTGGCCATATATACGATTCTGAATGGTAAGCCGACGGTTGTCTGCATGAAAACAACATCACTCTTACTTTGAATTAGTATAACCCAATGCTTAATGATTAACAAAAAGTGTCCCTTGTGCAATCAGTCAACTTCAAGACATCATCCCGCTTTTCAAAAAGTTTATTTCTCTATCACCGATGGTAGTGATAATGACGACAAAGCTATAATAAATGCGAAAGCAGAGACCGAAGCTGCCAAAGCTGCGATTAAAACCTTACACAAAGAATATGACCATCTTGCAATCAAGTTGACTGTTGCAAGAGATGAAATCATTAAGATTAATTATGAAAAGACTGGTATAATGAAAGATCTTGAAAGTTTAGTAAAGCAAAATGTTGTGAAAGATGAAAAGACGAAAAAACTGACACAAGATTTGCAAGCTTCCACATTAAAGATCAAAGAAGAGAATAATAAAACAACATTGAAGCTTATTGCCAAGGATAAATCAGTAAATTTATTGATTAAAAATTTAGAGGTATCTAATGATAAAATAAAATCTTTGAAGGAAGAAATTATTGACCAACAGCGAAGCATTAACGAGAACGATCATTTGAGATATGGTAAAGGATGGAAATCCCAAGAGCAGAGCTACGATTCTAAATATGCTGATTTGAACAAGAAACATAGAGCTTTAAAAGAAAAGATGTTTCAGCTTGAGAAGAAATTTATTGACTTGACGATCAGCACATCTGTACCAGAGCTGAATTCGATTCGTACCCAACAGCTTGAAAAACAGCTTTCAGAATCAAAAGCAAAAGAGGTTAAGCTTTTAAAGGAAGTTATGAAATTTAAACGAATTAAACAAGAAGTCATAGAAGAAAAGCTCCAACTTCAAGAAAGATTGAATAACTCTGAAATAGTTATTGACACATTGGTAGATACTATGACGAAATATACGTAGCAGTAAATTGATATATGAAAAATCCTATAGTGGATTGCATTTACTCTAAAATCGCAAAAATAAAGTAGCTTATTACATGAGTTAAATACAAAAAAAAAGCAACTTGCTACAATTAAAAGTTATATACTAGTTTTTAAAATCGAAAAATGTCTCTTTTTTAATATAAAAAATAAAATAAAAAATAAAAAGTTAAAAACTTTGAGCCCTCATATTTCCACAAAAAATTAAGCTATGCTAGTACTTTTAGATAATAAAAGCTACTTATTTTGAGGCTCTTTATAATACGTTTAAGTATAAAAAAGTTCTGAGCACTTTTTTTTCCTTTTTTTGACATTTTTTGTAGTGGATTTCAAAATATTTATATAAATGAGTAGCAGTTGTTTTTTGTTTATACTATAGAGCTTAATGAGCTCTGCGATATCCATTTTGTTTTTTTTAAAAAATATTAATTTTTCGTTGAGATACTCTCAAAATGCTTAAAAAAGAACATTCTTGATTTAGCCTCCAAAAAAGACGAGTATACCCTCCTTTCAAATTTTGAATTTGAAAAAAAAAAAATTGACAAATATCCTATTTTTTTCTACGAAATAAGTAGCTAAAAGGCTCGTCAATAGCTAAATCAATAGATAATTTTGCGACCTCTATTATCAATTTTTTAAATTCAAAATATGCTTATAAAAAGCGGCCTGTATCTCCAAAAAACCTTTAAAATTTTAATTGTATTTTGCGCTACATTTAATGTGAAACATTTGTCCAAATTTTATTTATTCAAATGCAAAATTTCAAGCTGTACAAAAACCATTTGATACGATATCTTTACTTATTTTTCAGTTCACGAGCGAGTTATTAAACAATTATTTTTTTTGGATCACTTTTGGATCAATTTGTCACACTACGGGAAAAAACGCGAAAATGGCGATTTTAAAATTTGCAGTTATTTGTTTTTTATATAATATTATTATAATGTTATATCTTTCCAATGGAATCTTCATATGAAACAGTTTTTTCAACGAATATCATAATAATTTTTTCAAAAAAGTTGCAGTTTATACCTCATTTTACACCTTTTTTCCCGTAGTGTCAAATCGATTTTGGAGCTCAGGGCTCAGTTAGTATAGGTTTTAAGCTGTAATGTGAGCTATAATTTTCATTACCTCGACGAAAAATAAGTATTTTTGATAAAACAAAAACAGAAAAGTAGCTCCCATTAGGATCTGCTTCATGACAGCAAAAAAATAGTATTTTAATTTTGGGGCTCAATTTTTTTCAATCAATTTTAGGTCGGTTGTGTCAATGATGAGCCAGCGCGCCTATATTTTTGTATTAGCTTCTTTTTTTTCGAACATACATTCATAGCTTGTAGAGGAGTGGTGCATATGTTGTATTCCATGTCACCTTCTACAAATCTACATCCTAACCTGATAGTCAAGATACTATGATTGTGGCTTGGGCAAATCCATAGTGTAACCAATACTTCAGAAAGAAGTATCAACTACGGATATTCTACTTTTCCATGCGGCTCAGTAGCACAATTAACTCATGTCAAACTCAATATTAATAGGCGGCGCTATTAATATAATTAGATCTCCAGGCACGGACCTTCCATCAACAAATTAAACAAGAACAAGACAAATACTAAACTTGAAACATGTCAACTAGGAAAAGCACTCAACATATTGTTTTCCTGATTTGTTAAATCAATATGGATAAATACTTATCATATTGATCTATTGGTTCTATAGTTATATTCTCAGTAGTAAATAATGAACAGATATAAAAGACCCATACTTTTATATCTTAATAAACTGGAGACTTCTTTTAGTTTTTATATACAGTTGGAAAAGCTGATACATTATTGTCTTTTTAAATTGTATTTTTATTTATAAACTTTAAGAATAATTCAGCATGTATGTTAAAAATTTGATACGATCCAACACGATATTGGGCAAAAAAATTTGAAAACTATTTGAAGTCTACTTTTTACAGCTGTAAAAAAAACTGAAAAAAGCCTATATCTTGCCAAGTTTTAATCCAAATTACCTTGTTGAACAATACATGAGAGTATATACGCATCTTGGATATAATCGCATAAAAGGAAAAAATTTACAACTTCTTGCTGTGTTTTGAGAAAATTGTTATCAAGTGCACTTATACTTTGCTGCACGCTTTTATTGAAAATGATTACAACGCAATCTCTACGAAGACTAATTTAAGTAAACTGCCACTCTATTCATGACTGTATTTACTTTACAAATTTTATTTAGTTTGATTGAATTACAGTCTAATATTTGTAGAGCTTTATCAGCGCTGTATATACGTACACTATGAAGGAAAAGTTACTACACTGCATATGTTAAAATGGATTTTGTATTTTTTTTTGTAGATACTTGAGCAAAATTTAAATTTTGAAAAAATTGAATTTTCATAGCTTCCAAACTTCAATGTCAGAAACTTGGTCTCTTTTCTATTACTAATCTCATACAACCACTTTTTATATATACTATAAATCCTAAACGCTGTTAAATAGATATGAGTTAGTTATTTTATGCTACTTATCTCTAGATCTATCATCTATCTTATGTCTCACGAAAGCTTTAAAAGTGCATAAAATTCACTGCTTTTTTCTTAAAAACCGAGCCTCACTTTTCATCCCTAATTTACTTTTTTTCCCACAAATTAACACCAAGAAAAAATTATATGCCAATGTACCTGAGTTGCCCAAATTTAATTCAAAAACAAATATCCAAAAATAACCTATTTTCTGCAGTTGGTACAATCCATGAAAAAGCATTATTTTCCAATCCAATAAAAGATAAAACTTATATTTTAACTATGCCTGTGTAGGAAGTACTATGTTCTTGAGATAGTTTGGCTATTAGAATTGAAAGAATTACTTTGTTGTAGACGCTGGTGTTGCTAGTGTATTTTTCAATATTGCTTTAGCAATATTTACTATGGATTAAGTAGATTAATATTGGACAATCAGTATTAAGAAATATTCAGAATTGTGTTTTAATAAATTCGTTTTTGAGTAAATTTTTAAATTAGTATAGAAGAATAAACCAGATATTTTTACTTAAGTTTTAACACCTGTTTCTACTTGATTATTTATATGGTTAAATTACTGTAACGGTTTAAATACTAAACTGCTCCTAATATGGACAGCCAATAAAAAAATTCTCTTGCCTATAGGCCTGAGTAGTTGAAAAATTACTCAAAATAGAAATATTTCCATTTTGGGAGAAAAACATGCAAATACTAAAATCTTATACTGAGCCCCGCAGGGACAGAAAAAAATTAACTTTTTTTACATGAAATGGGGATCATTATTAGTGTCATGCTAGACATTAGGGACCCAAAGTGACTATTGGAAGTAGATACATATACTAAACATTGCTAGACTTATTGATAGTGTCTTTATTTCTGCTTTTTTTCTCATTTTCATATAATTTATGCAAACTGAATAATGCCTTTTTGTTTATGTTTTATAATGGATAAAGTATAATTTATAAATATAATTAAAATAAATAATAGAAAAACATAATATGTGATTATAAATAATTAGTGTATAGTTGAAGATGTAAATAATATTTATAAAAACTAATTGGAGCTGCTTGGCTCGTAGCTAACCCATTTGGCCTTTTTTTTTGTCTTGATTTTGATGAGCCATTTGAATTGCCATTAGTAATTTTTTCAGGTGGAGCAGAATGTATAGCAACCGGGTGATGAATAGAAGGAGGGGGAGGAGGAAAAGAGAAAGAAGGAGGAGGAGGGAAAGAGAAAGGAGGAAATGGGGTTGGAACAGCAGCGGGAAAGGTGGATGCTTGGGGCAAGCTGGTGTTGAGATTTGCATTATGAGGAGTGTTGGTAGCCATAAGCAATTACATTTGTGAATTCAAACACTGTTGCTGCATCATAACAAGTTGTACGTTTCTTGCTAATTGCTGCGACATATTTATCAGTGCGAGATTACTGTGATTATTTTGTTCAACAAAATTATTAAAAGAATTTTCACTTTTTTCAAAGCGATCATCTTGCTGCTTTTGTAAACGTAAAAGTCTACGATTGACTTCTGCTACTCGACTGGCTACTTGTTTATGGGTATCAACAAGGTCCGGCACAAGACCTTCGTACTCTTCTAATCTGCCAACGGAAGGACTGAGTTATAGCAGCTACAATATCTTCTTGGAAAATCTTGAAACTATTGCTGGAAAATATACGGCTTTTAGAGTTGACATGTTTATTTTCCTTGTTCGAATACATGTATACCGCTGCATCTTGCAAGATTATTCTTCTACATCTAATCAACAGCCGTAAGAAGCCTCTTTTTGCTGTATCCATGCTGCTTTGAACTGCTCTTTGCTTTCCCTTTTTTTGTTTTTCTTTTACTATCATTCTTCCATCTTCTTCAACAAATTCAACAGGATCCTCATCTACTTCCAAGTTGATAATGTTATCATCTTCGTCTTCATTTTCATCTACTTCTTGCATCTCCCTCTCACATGCAGTTATCCACTCAGCATTATTTTCGCCAAAATAACCTTCGATCCAGGGGAAGATTGATTTTTGCAGCTCAATAGGTGGCGACACACCGTTTCTTGCCAATGCAAAAGGCTTATCCCAAAAGCCAGCTATACCTCTTGCAAACTGAGAGGGGAGTTTTCCCAGATAATGCGTTTCCAAGCAACCAAGACGATCTTTCCATCCTCCTCCACGCTTGATTAAGTCTAATGGAATATCTGAAGCTTCAGCTTCCATTGCACCAGTATGGCGTCCACCATGTGTTACTCTTGTTGTATGAATTGTTTGATCAAGAAGCGCTTTCTTTGCCGTCTTCCATTGCGAAGTACCGCTCAGACTTTTCTCAGGATTGCCACGTCCACGCAAAACCTTCCAATTAATGCCATCTGTCTTCCTTCAAAAAATCACCATTGTCCTAATTTTTCATAGAATAAATTAATGCACATTCTATTCTAATATTCTTCCTTTCTAAACGATTGATTTACCTGAATCAAACTAAACAGGAAAAAAGCAAAGGCACTGAAAGGACATCTGAATATGTTTTCATGGCGCATAGCACGAGCAAATTTACCTCTCCTTCTTTAGTGTCTTGCCTTTATCCAAACTAAAAACCAAAGCTACAGCCTGTTGAATTCCCCTATGCTGTTTTTTGGAATGATAGTGCAAAAACAGTCAGCAAAGTTCAGATTTCTGAGGTCTTGGTCACGAAACAACATATGGTGACGAGACGAAATGGAGAACATCTCTCGCAAACCTGTTTCACTTTCAGAACTCCAAAGGCTCTTCAGGATCCTTATGAACTCGCCGGACTTGTAGGAATCACGAATCACACAATGTGCAGCTCTATCTGCATTTGTTTGTACTTGATCATACACAAGATCATGTTCATATTTCTTAATAATCAATTCAACTATTTCTTTTGTTTTTTTGGGAGATGGCCATTCAACTTTTCGGCGCTCAGATTGAAAGTCGTGCAGATACATCAGGACTTTTTTGTACTGATTGACAGCTTCAATGCCTATTGGGACTTCTAAGATCTTTTTTTTACCATTTTTACTAGATGGAGCATTCTCTGCCACTAACTAAAAAAGTTAGTTGAGTATAATTAGAATACTTGTTATCTTATACAATGCCACACTACTTTGAAGTAAAGTCAATCTGCTATCCTCATTTTCTTCAGTTTGCAAGCCAATCTGTGTCCTAACGTCAGATTCCATTGAAACGCTCTTCTTGTAGGTACGCTTGAATACAAACTCCCTAAAAAAAGCTACAACAAATTCAGTAGGACCAACTGTGTATGGGTACAGAGGATCAACAGGATATCTGTTTCGGTTCTTCTCACAAAAGTTCTTTAATTAAAATAATGTTAGAAAAAAATCATATGGTTGATATGATGCCCAAAGGAACTAGGATTGAAAAATATCTTCCAATGTTCCAAAGGCATTCTGTAGATCATTGCAGTGCTAGTGAATTGTCGAAACAATATAAAAAATAACAATTAAAGAAAAGAAATAAATTGATCAGTTTCTCAACTGTTATAAAAAATCAAAATGATAGTAAAGTTTATTTAAAAAGTAAAATGTGGTTGCTTTTATATGTTTTAATTATTATGGTTATCTCAGGGACCACACCAGTATAATTCCCTAAATTGTATCATGAGAATAATTATCCAAATATACCTTGAGGATTATACATCAATAATCCGGTCAAAGCAAATGCCATGTTGTGATATTGCGTGGCAGTATGGATGCTCTGGGAATTAGAATTATTAATACTGTTAAAGTTGCCCTTTTTTAGTATTGTGAGAATTGCCCATTAATTCATGATTATAAATATGAGATAAAGTCTGGAATATACTATGGTATTACAATAGAAAGAAATAGACAGATATAGCTGAATACAAACCACTGTTTATAGTTATAAGGTGTAACATATATGAAATTATGCCATGTAGTAAAATATACTATTTATGGACATGTTGAATTAGAGTTTCAATGTTACTTCAAATGTATATATTTAGATTTAGCAGTTGTTAATATTGTAGAAGGCGGCATAAATATGGTTGACACAACAGCTAGCACGTACTTTTTTAGGCAAGGCTTCAACTGCAAGATCAAATTCGTTTAAAGTAATTGATGGGCCAGCTTGGGCGGCATGAACAGAGCTTGAGCTAGCAGGAATAAATGCATTTGATCCAGAGGCTTCAGCTGCTAAGGTTTCGGATTGCATGTTCTTTTTTGGGCGACCTCTACGAGCTCTTTTAGGTGCTTCTTCAGAGAGGGTAGCCATACTACTGTGAGGGAAAAAGCGTTCCAGTGTTTGGCAAATTTGTGGTTTCGCGTTTACAGTTCCGTCAATTTTGCTTCGATCTAAAAGAAAAAGTAGACATATTAAAGCCTGGGTTCTGGGCTACAAAATAAAGTTTTTAAGTAAGTGCAGCAATAAATATTCAGCGATTGAGACAGACGCAAAGTAAAAAGTTTTAATTTCGTAAGATTTGAAATATGACGGAATGATCTCAATGTTTGTATAGATTCCACAAGAATGACCCGAGAGTCGTAACTTTTTACATCAGTCTTCTTCAAAATGTTAGTTATCCGAAGAATGCTTAAAAAAGTACAAAAGAGTCTAATATTCTGGTCTTTTTCCTCATAGTATTTCATCAACTTTACTTAAAAAATTTTCTCATCATGACGCGTCCCATTCCTCTGGAGGTCCAGGAATCTATCAAGGCTTTTTTCAGTCGAAATTGGTCTCTCCGTGCCATTCAAAAAATTTTCCCAGATTTGTCCATCAGTGTACTTTCTCGCTATAGAAAGAAGTTTTTTGGTAACTCAAAGCAGGCCAAACCCGGAAGACGCAGCTTAATCACTACGCAAAATATGAACTACATTGAGAGGAATCCCCGCAAGGGTAATTTAGACGACCCCAAGGGTGTACCATGCTACCTTGCTTATATCGGAATTCAGATGTCTATGAGAAACATACGGTACGTACGCAAACGCAAAGGATTCAAGCCTAAAAGGAAGGTCAAGACCAATTTTGTGCGTGCGGAGAACCGGGCAAAGCGTCTTGAGTGGGCTAAAAGACAACGCCATTTGACTACGGACAACTGGCATAAATGGGGCTTTTCCGACGAAACCAGGATCAATATGTGGGGTTCTGACGGCAAAGCTTTCTACTGGACTGACAGGCCCACTGAGTTGCTGCCTCATCAAACCGAGGCTCAGGTCCAGGGAGACGGTGGTGGCGCTGTCTTCTGGGGCATGATAACAGCAGAGGAACCCAGTTATGGCTCCACAATTACCGAAGGAACCGTAAACTCAGAAGTTTATGCTGATATCCTGGAGTTATTTTTGCAGGACACTATGGCGTACTATGGCTTTGACAAGAAAACCTTTAGATTCCAGCAAGACAATGCAAGACCACATACTTCCGGTGCTACTAAGAGATGGTTCAGACACCACGGGTACTCTCTGAATACTGTTCTAGATTGGCCCGCGCAAAGCCCAGACCTGAACCCCATTGAACATGTCTGGCATCAGCTAAAACTTCGTTTGAACAAGTACCCTACTAGGGCCACCACTATATCCGAATTAGAATAGAAAATTGAACGGGAATGGTATAAATTCACAAAAGAAAACTGCCTTAAATATATAGATAGCATGCCACGTCGAATTAACGCGGTTATCAGGAGTAGAGGGGGCCCAACTAGATATTAAGCTTTTCTAACATTAAATAAAATCCACATTTCAGTTTTCATAAGGCTACCATTCCTTTTTAAATCACGTGATTAAGGCGTATAATATATCATCCAAAAGCCAAGAACTCAAGATATTTATTCCATTTAAGACAGTACCAATAGCTCTAATATTTATTGAGAAAATAAGCAAAACGTTCAATTTTGCAAAACACTGGAACGTTTTTTTCCCTCACAGTAGTAAGCTAAAGAGTAAAATTTTTGATATTAGTCTATTTCTTATGTTATGCATTAAATCTAATGTTTATTTTGTTTGTACCTGAATTCCGTTAAGATGATTTACAACTTGTTGTTCTTCAATTTCAACTTCGAGTTCTTCCTCGTCAGTTTCTCTAATAAGACGTCGCTTAAGAGAAGTGTTTTTAGTAGGCATGGGTTGCATAATGAATAGTTTATAAAAGAAAGAGCAATTTTCGTTTTTGATGGTAAATCAAACTTTGGGTGAACCAGTATTTATGACTCAGGAGTTAATAAAACTGGAAAGTTCCCTCATATTCTACAGTTTTATTAACTCACCTTTCAGTTTTATTAAATCGTACCTACCATATTTAGAAATTTTTGAGGGAAAATGGAGATATTTCATTGGAGAATTTAATTTTTTATTTCCAAAAAAATAAAAAAAAGTTATGATATTGTGTCATATCGTAACTAATAAGAATTATTAGACAAGAGTAAAAAGTGGATTTTATCTAATGCAGAGAATGAGATTATATATAAAGGAAATCATCAGACGATACAATTACATATTAATAGTGTGGTAATAACAATATCCTGAGAATACAACTACAGTAGAGCCATATCCATATTCTGATATAATACACTAAAACAATTCATGCAGCTAATTTACTACCGCTATGTAATGTGGTGAATCATTAACAGCCTGGGTTTCGAATATTATAAAAAAAGAATTGCCCATGCCTGTATGTGTACAGATAATATATTTTGATATCAATAGATTTCTGCTGTTTTTGGAGGATTTTTGCATGCGTTTGTTAAAAAATTCTTTTTTTCCTAACCTGAAGAAAGTAAAGTAATTGAAAAAAATGCATAGAATCAATGAATATGGATCCAAATGGGCTGAAATTTTCAAAGTATATACTATGATTATAAAAGTACCCAAATTAAATTATTAGAATTCCATTGATTTGCTGGTTAAATTATAAAAATATAACGCGCACTTTTGTTGAGTGAGCGGAGTTTACTTTTTCTTTTAGTAGCTCAGTATACCATTTTAAATTAGATTTGGTGCTAACTCCAGCATTATATGAAAATGCGAATTACCGAAATTAAAAAGTAGAGGTTATCTTTATGTATAATTAAAACTATAGCGTGATGTGTTCTACACCTACTCTTCAAAAAAAAAAGAAAACACCGGATTTTCAATATTGATTGATACAATTTAGGCAAATTAACACCGGGAAGAGCACAAGAAAGTCGTATGCCTTTGCTTTGTTAAACAAATTGTTTAATTATAGGTGGCCAGCAGTCAAAGATTAAAAAAAAGTGTAGCAGACAATGAAATGTCAAAAGAATCTGTAAGAATGGTCTTGCCAAAATATTTCACTTTTATTAACGATACATCCTTTGGATGTATTTATACACACCCATTATTATAACTATTATGAAGGTTTTACTATCTAAGAATATGATATAGATCAATGCATCTGTATTGATCTACTATAACACCAATTATAGACTGAGACCTTGGATATGAGACCTATGATGTATCTTGACATAACAGCAGACAAGAAGTAATTAGTAAAACGTACTATATAAAGGTTTTCCACATTATGAGTTCTGTAAAAGCTTTTATATAGTATTGAGCAGCTTTTAAAATCACTAAAAACTCATGCCGCAAAATGTACCTCTGACTTGGTATATTAAGCCATAAAAAGTCTTTTAAATTGATAGAAATATTAATGATTGAAAAAACATAAACCAAGAACTTTCGTCCGATAATAAAACTACTTTTAAACTTACTCATCATCGCACATCAATCACCGTAAAAATCAGTGTATGCAAAAGCTCTTTGATGCTTTATTCATATTTATTAACATATATGGAATAGTGATTTAGATAATATTAAAGGTTGCTAAATAGTAATAATGTAATAGTACAATGATTTATAAAGGAACAGTATATTTGTGTTTATGTGTGAATTGGGGAGAAAAGGGAAATAGTAAATAATGAAAAATGATATATGATATGGTAAAATGATATACACCATTAATAACCTGAAATGTGCCTGATGGTATCCGAAAGAACAGGAATAGATGCTACGATAACGCCAATCGTACCGAAAACAGCAAAAGCAATTGATGCCATACCACTGGCCCTTTGATTTCTGCTAATGAGATAAGCTGTGCCTACACCATGAGAACAGCAGCCCATTGAAATACCAATAGTCATGTAATCATCTTTAGAGATTAATTAGTAAGGCTATCAATATTAAAGTATCAAACGATTTATACATACCATCTCTTACTCGAGCAAGTTTTAATAAATGTGGACCAAAAAGAGGACCCATAATACCAGTAAAGACAATTATACAAGTTACTACACTTTCATCGGCACCAAGGACATTGCCGATAACGATACCAATAGCAGTAGTAACTGATCTTGAAGCCCAAACTAGACTGTCACCTGGTGTACAGCCAATACCATGAGCAAACAAAGGGGTAACAAACATGATTAAAAATGCCATTGGTGTAATAGAAAAGAGAACAATAATCCACTATATATAATATTGTTAGATATCTGTCATGAACAATAAACTGGGCATCAAGAGCTAGAAACTTACCTCAACTAATGAGCCTGGTCTACTTTTATAAACATTGAAAGCCAAAGAGATAATAGCAACATCCATAGTTGCACCCAAGATATCCCCACCACCAGGCCAACCAACATTTGTCTTTTCTACAAGAGAAACAAATGTAATACCAGTCTTATAAAGGTTGACACCATGCTGGACATCAAAACCTTTGACTTTTTCGAAATAAGCGATACCAGCCATTACACAAGCAGATGTTAAAATAATAGGATGTATAATGATTCTTACTTTGGATGGTAAACGACATGATGCTGAATAAAGCAATAAAGTCATAGTGAAATACAGGAATAATCTAAAAAAGGGCATAGCTGGGTTGTCTTCTGGCAAAGGTAAATAAATAAAAGCACACAGACTAAAAATGATAAATAAGGTAAGATCGTCAAATGTTGATTGTTGCATGCACCAAATAGCAAAAGAATGAAGTGGCCCATGTCTTTTTGGTCGTGTGGACGTATAAGGTTCGTAATGTATATTGTTATTATTTGAGCAACACTGTAAAGATTCAGTGGTAGTAGGAGTTGCTGCATTGCTTGTACCAATCTGATCTTCTCTTGAAAAAGTAGATGATGGAGGATGATTAAGTGTACTTGCGAAAGAAGCAGCATCGTGATTTGAAAGACGTTGAGCTGCAGCACCTAAAGTAGCAATGGATGAAGCTCTGCTCATATGAGTGTTGTTGGGTATATCAATTTCAATCTCTTCTTCATCTAATGTTCTATTTCTGTGCATTTTGGTTTTTTCGTTATTGCCAACTCCTACTGCTGTTGTTGCAGGATCATTATCAAGATTATGCTCTTTATGTTTCAACAAGGAAACAAGAAAAAATATGAGCTTTCTTAAGCCACGCACTAAACATGTACAAAATAAAAATCCAATGAGGTATGCAACAACTATAAAAAGCGAATGTTAGAGTTATTAATCACAAATCACAATATACAAAATACTTACTAAATACACAGATCATTCTTCCAACCTCATTTGCAGTAGTAGATGGATTATTTACAATTTCTACTACGGCCGGCACAAACATGATATTCATACTTCTTAGTGCAAATGATGAGTACGGATCAATAAACAGCACTAGTTTATCAGTGAATTTTGGAAATGCTGTATGTGAACACATGAGCAAAAAGAACAGCACAATCATGCCTGCAACATTTGATGGAAATTTTTGCATATTGGGCATTTGTTGTAAAACAGCACTGACAGCCCAATTGTACATTAATCCAACACCAAAATACAGAATATTACAGGACCATCGTATAGCATCCTTTTTAATGCTCGGTAATGTTTTGACATAATCTGGTACTTGCTGACCGAAAAATTTTCGAGTAGCCCCAGTTATGTGATCTGCTTCTTCATTTAACTTTGATAGATATAATTTCGACATTGTGATGCATATGTATCAAAAAGAGAAATATTATAGATGCAAAACAAGAAGTGAAGAAAACCAAGATGAAAAACGTTTAGCCTGTATCTCAAAGTATCACTGACACATATCGGAGTAAGTAAATAGATATCAGCAGAGATAATACTTGAATAAATTTGATGGTTGATACGATGTCTCCGGGTTTGCGGCTAGAAATTTAGCTTTTTTCTTTTTTTTTTTGCTACATTGAAAATCTAAAATTTTGATTTAGTTGATTAGTATAATTATAACAAAAAACAAAAAAAAAAAATATAATTCATATAAAATATGATGTCAAAAATATGTCTGTGCTTATTTTTATTAATTTATCATCATCATGATTTTGACAATACCAAATTACAAACATATCCACTATAAAAATGGCTTAGATACTGTTTGAGTCACAACAGCAACCAATGATTAATTGGGTTAGCGGTAAGATTTTACCTATAATTTTACTTTATTTGGTATTATGAAAATACCCAATGCAATTTTCCAATATATATACCAAGCCTACTTTAGTTCAATTCAAGTAGAGGGTATATAGTCTAGATATATTTTGGTTTATTACCATACCAAGAAAGTTCGTATACAACTAAAAAAATAAAATAATAACGTAGGAAGAAAGGTTAGAAAAGTTAAGGTTATATATATCACATGTAAATTACGCATTTTTTACTGAAGTATGTCAGTAATAGTTAATCATTAAAAATTTTGATTGCATGAGCGTCAGGCGAATATGTCTTCACAAGACGGGTTAGTGGAATATGTATCTATTCTATATGAACCATATAACGTTTTCTTTATTTAAATTGAATCAAGAAAACTTATACTCTTTAGCATTCGGCTTTATAAATCGTTTTCTGTCAAAAGCTTTGTTTCAGACAAGAAAATTAAATCATCATACGTTACATTTGTATTTCCAAATAAGGTTTTGATAAACCATATAAGAGATTATGTGATCGTATCAGCTAATCAATATATAAAAGTGATCAAATACATAAAAAAAAAAAAAGCAATTAAATATTTCAATCGAATTAAACAAGTATTTTGACATTGGTTCATCTATAATTTTTGATTTGGAAATGCTGTTACGTTGTTATTTACAGTGAATTATGGCTTTACATTGCGTTTGAGATTAAGACCACATAAAATCAGCAATTTTAAAGAGTTTTTTTCAAAAATTGAAGGGCTTTTTATAAACTAAAAAATTAGCCAAAACTATTCTTTAAACTGTATAGCTACTTTCTATATTTTTTCTAAAGTTTTTAGGATGAAAAAAATTTCCATCATTTTTGAGCTTCCAAATCCTTGCTACTATAAGGGGAAATTGTTCAAAATCGCCGTTTCTAATTCTATACGTCCAAAATGGCATTTTTTACTATAGCATTTTTAAGTCAAAAATATACAGAATTTCCCCTTTTTTTATATGGAACCTTTTAATTTAATACTATATTTTGAAAATATGCCGCTTTTGCTTAAAAACCTCTTTTTTTAATTTTGAACTTTCTTACAAATATTGGGTAAGCACTTTTTCTAAAAATGGCATCATTGAATGCGCCATTGAAAGTTGTACAAATGTTACTTAATAGGTTACATTTACTACATATTCAATTTTTTGTTAAATTTACGATAGAAACATTGAAATGTTCAAAATGTCGTCAAAATTCAATAAAAATAAAATTTCAGTCGACCGGAATTTAAAATATGTTTTACTGCTGCTGTTTGCTGCTGCTGGTAAAATCGATTTAGAAACATATTTCATGGATTGTTATAGATATATTGTGAGCTTAATATATACCAAAACTAATTGAATCTAATGAAGGTTTCAGAAGTATACTGAAGAATTTTTTATTGCATAAAAATGAGATGAGAATTATGGAAATAAAGTAATTAAAAAGAATGTCGCAAAGTATTATGATGAAACAATTTCGATTCGTCAGGTGAGTATATAAACTCAAAGCGAATAGAACAAAAGGGTAACTTTAGTAGTTGTACTTCATTCCGCAAAACATTTATTATATATATGCACTCTGTAAAATTGCTACTTTTAATAAACGTGATATTAAATATATGCACAATTTGTGTCAAGCAAATTTTTTAGTTCCTGTTAAATGTATTGTTGCCATTCAATTCAAGGTCTATATATGATTTCGTAAGAGACTATTTCATTAGTTAGTTGATAATGCACACCTACACGCATTCCATAAACACTATACTACACTACGCTTTTTTTCCCATTAAGATGTAATCCGATAATTGCAAACTCAAATTTATGTGCTAATGGCGTTGCAGTTCTGAAAAGATGTTATTCTATATATTTAACTTCGTAAATAGATGATTAGATTTCCTTTTGGAGAATTTTCTACCCAATAAGTAATTGTTTTTAAACAACTAAAAACATGATAAAGATAATAGACAGTCAGCATGTACTATTAGGGATTATAACGAATATTATTATTCTATATTAAAATGGGATGATTAATTGTCAATGTGATTAAAGAAACGGAAAACGTTTGCCCAATCAAGTAGTTTTGATGCTCCAATGTAGTGAAACATACTAATTCCTTTTTGCCCTCATACCGCGGGGGAAAATTTATGGCTACTACTAGATCGACGAAAAAAAAAAAAATATGGGGTGCATCTCGTAAATACCGATGAGCTATTTTAATGAAACAACGTTGTTTTGTTAAATGAAAAAATGTTAATTTTTTTTTAAAAAACAAGTAACTTTTTGTGTATTAAAAAAAAGAGGAATATACAATTTATTGAAATAAAAAAAAAAAAATAGCTTAATTTACAAACAAATAGTAATATGTATGCCATGTAAATAATAACGCACATTGCTTTTTGATTTGTTTGTATTACATAAAATGAATAAAAATCAGATTATAAACTACTCAAGTTTCCTAATCAGAGTAAATCATACATGTAATCATCTTGGTACTAGACAAATGTTCTTTTTTCTTTTCTTCCATATATTGATACAAATACTCCTGTTAAATCTTTTATAGGAGCATCTTGAATACAAATCGTATCACACATAGAATACAGGGGACTATGCGCGCTGATTGATTTGCCACATCTCCTATTAGTTTTATAACAAAAATCAAGTTAGCTTGGTGCATGTACAATAAAAAATAAAAGGGAGGAATGTTTAACGGAGATCTCAAAGGGAGACGTTTTTATTTCCTGGTCAGGTTAGGTGAAATGAAGCCAACAAAACAAAAGCAAAAATAAAAATAAAAAGCGACGATCTTTTTTTTTTTTTTTTTTTTTTACATTTTTTTCATTACACTAAGACCAATTTAATAGTAAAAAGGGTCTGGATCAATCAGTTGAATTTCAACATGCAATATATTTATAAATATATAAAAGTCAATTGAACATGAGTTGCTATGTTTCCGATTGATCTACAAGACACGGGGCAAAGCAAGGGAAAAAATGAAGGAGCGGGGAGGAACATCGAAAGTTTATTTTTACCTTTTTCCGATTGTGTATTATATGTTGAAGGTTTTATAGTAGCATTTTTTAGAATTTTTTGAGGCAAAAACAATATAAGAAAATAAATGTTCAATCATAGTATTATTTACATATGTTTGTGTCCGTGCACCTTTGGATTGTTTGACAAAGGTATCACAAAAATGTATCACAAACAAGCATGAATCTGTCAAATTTATTGTGTAAAATAGTCTTTTTTTTTTTAAATTTTTTTATTATTATCACATATTATTTAGATTATAGTTAAAAAATGAATATTTCGTAAGATTTGAGGGACATTGTTAAGGGAAAAAGAAAAGAATAAACTTGGGGGATAGATATAAATCTAAATATTAACAATTAAGATTTATACAAGTAAAAAATGAATTATATATGAATTTAAAGAAGAGCAGCGACAGCACCAACAACAGCAACAGCAGACAAAACTTGAGGAAGGGCCTTACCAGCAGCAGAGGTAGAGATTTCTTCCTTGGCAGTAATAGCTTCCTTGATAGAAGCAGCAGCAATCTTAGAATTATCCTCAGAAGAGGAAGAGGAAGTGTTAGCAGAAGATTGACCAGAGACAGCAGCAGCCTTAGAACCAATCTCGAGTTGAGATCTAAGAGACTTTTCCTTCAATTGAACCCATTCAAGAAGACCATATTGAGCACCACCAGTGGAAGAAGCATCCTCGCCAGGGGCAGAAACAGCCTTATATAAGTTATCAGTAGTGTCTTGAGCGGTCCAACCGAAGATGTTACCAGGAGAACGTTGCTTAATAGAACGATCCCATTCAAGATCAGGGTAGATGAAGTTGTGACGAGCTTCGACATAAGCCTTAAGAGTGTCATAGTTGAAGATTTCCTCAACAGTAGTGGCCAAATAGTTTTGGAAAGTAGCGTTAACAGTGGGGTTAGTGAGGAACTTGTTAATCAAGAAAGCTTCAGGGAATTGCTTGACCCAAGAACCATATGAGACTTCGACGAAATCTGTTTCAAAGGGAAGGTTGACACCGAAAGTGGCATCGTAATCTTGACCGAGATAGTATAACTTCTTTTCATTGGTATCAATATAAGCGCCATCGTTAGTTTGTTCTTGCCAGTAAGCATCCCAAGAACCAGTAAGATATTCCATAACCATAAAACGAAGGAATTGATCATAATCAAAGTATTGGGCAATAGCTTCGACTTCAGAATCCTTGGAGTAATCAACAGCGGCAAGGGCTTCAACGAAAGGAGCAAGAGCATCTTGATCAAGAGGAGACTCAACGTTAGGAATGAAACTATCATAACCAGTAGCAGGGTTGAAATCAGCACCAGAGGCACCATCATAGAGAGGACCCATTTTCTCAGGGGCATTACCCCCATAGAACATGGCATTAATGTAAGAATACATGATAACATCATCAAGCATGTTGAAGGTACCCATACCTTCCTTGTTAATAAAGAAACGGACCATATTAGCTTCATTGGCATATGTACCCATCTTACGAGCAATATCAGCATAAAGCTTTTCACGAAGTTGAGTAGGGTCTTCTTCCATGTGTCTAATCTTAAACCAGTTACGATCAGCATAGAAAGTGCCTTCAGGAAGAGTCCAAACCCAAGTTTGTTTAGCATCATTGTTCTTACGACCAGGTTTATGAAGACCAAAGACACAATTTTCAATAGACTTTACAGAATCAGGACCAATAAAAGTAATCTTGGCCTTATAAGTAGCTTTAGGGACGTTCTCAATCAAATCATTCATTTGAGTTGGATCACCAGTGACAAAGATGGTAGGAAGATAGTTGGAATCCCAAATAGGATCAGATGTAGAACCACGGGTCCAAGAACCGTTTGAAAGAATGCTAGGTAATTCGGGAATATTGGTAGCATAAGTAACCTCACGCTCGTAAAATTCGTTTTTGGTAGCATCACCACCAGAGAAAGAGCGAGAGAAATTTTCGGCTTTACCATCAACAACGTACTATTTGTGTGATTAATGTATGAAAAAAAAAAAAAAAAAAAAAAAAAAAAAGGAAAGTTTAAAGTTTTACCTTATAAGATTTATTATCAGGCAAATCAGCAGAGCCAGTATAATAAGGAACATCAGCATCAGAAGCACTTAAATCTGTTAAGGTACCATCAATGTTGACTTGAACTTGCTTTGAAGCAGAAGGAGCAATGACCTTGAAAGTAACATTGGCAGCATTAACAGCGGATAAGAGAGCAACGGCAACAAAAGCGAGAGATTTCATGGTTAAAATATTAATTTCCGCTTTGAAAAAATGAGTGGTAATAAAAAAGAAGAAAAAAAGGGATTGAAATTGCTGGAAATGTTTATTGTATTTATGTGTTTTGGATTTTTATATTTATTTGATTATTTTTATGAATCTCCCCTCGTGTACTAAAATAAGATATCGCGGAGACTGAGCGAAAAAAAAAGTAAAACTTTCGAGTAAATAAATATAGAATATACTACGATTTTCAACTCAAGCAAACTGCTCTTCAAAAAAAAAAAAAAAAAAATAGATTGACAGAGAGAGAGAGAGAGAGAGAGAGAGAGAGAGAGAGACATATGCCTCAAACTAAACCAAACCAAAATAAAAAATAAAAAAATAGGGGTTTTAAGGCCATATAAGATGAACTTTTCCCCCCTTTTTATCAACAACGCATCATGCCCTCCTCAATTTTTTTTTTTTCTTAATGTCTAAAATCCCCCAATTTCAATTATCAATTCTCAACACACGAGGACACGTGCTGTTGATATAAATGTAAACACAACAGAAAATAATGACAGAAAACATTTTGACAAATGTAGTAGCAAATGATATTTATAGAAATTATTATTTTATGGTTTGGTTCTAGTATTTTTTGTTTATATATATATATATATATATAGAATTATATGAAAAAAATAAAATAAAAAAAAAAAAAACGTAATTTTCGCACAAGAATTGAGCCATAATATTCTAATATCCAAAACCAAAAATCGCATGTTTCATTATATTAGAAAAAATGTGCTTCGAAATTGTATGAAACCAATGTTATTTCAATTTTGGTAATTTTTTGTGTATAAATTACTATAAACTATGCAAAAGAAAAGAAAAAAAAAAAAAGTAACACAACAACATCACGACAGTATTGGTATCAACAACAACAACAAACTCTTGTTTTCGGAATAATAAAAAGGGGCATAAATTGACAGATAACCTATTATCTATTGTATTGAATTACCAGGAAAAAACACTTATTTATAATCGTCAAATGTGATATTATATTCTCCGGGTATTTCCAGTTACAAGTAAAAAACAACACTACAATATCATATCGTCATTTTTCAATTATAATTCTATACACAGACCCAAAAATAACTTTTTTTTCTTCCTTTTGTTGGTCAAAGCGGATAGCTTTCGTTTGTTTTGTTTCAAACCTTCTTTTTGTATATTATGTTTTTTTCTTTTTTTATAATTGACAGTTTTTAAAAATAAATGTACCTAGGTTAAAGTGCTATGTTGTATGTTTATGAGGAATTACTACAAGAAATATCAAAGGCATATCTAATTTTGACATTTTGATTAAGAGCGTCGGAGCGTCAATCAAGGAAACATCAGCTAGGTTTTGTGTAATGTTGCGCGCATTAAACGGATGTGTGCTTGGGAAGATATGGAAAAAGCCTTTCCCCTCTACCACCACTCTGCTGGCTTCTCTCCTGCTGCAATAAGGGTATTAGGGAGACTGAGTTTAAGTTGAAACGAAACTTTTTTTTTTTTTTTTTTTTTTTTTTTTTTTTTGCTCTTGTTTTGGCTTGGATAGTATAGATACTCCTTTCTCGGTTTTCATTTAACATTATTCACAACAAAATATAAAATCATTTACTCTTCTATAGTTTCCTAGTTGTTGTATTCTTGTAAAGAAAAAAAAAAAAACTTGTATCATTCTACATATCAAAATAAACAAATTTACCCTTTGTTCGAGTTCCGTATACCCGTTTACCCCTTTATAAAAATTACTGAAGAAGTTATGGATCGTAAATCACGTACATCTCGCTCAGCCAACTTGGACGATACAAATGAAGAAGTCAGTTTATGGAAACAGATTTGTGTTGCACTTGCGAAATTAGAGCATGTTCAAAAAGACACAGCAAATGTAGTAACTGGCATTAATCATATTCATACAGCTGTAAATATGGAACAAGGTACACAAAGACAGGGTTTCTTTTTAGAACAAAATTGATTATTAACAATGTGGAAACAGGTATACCAACTGTTGTTGGTAATAAATTAATGGATTTCTATCGAGGTGGTATTGACCTATCGAATAATGAGTCAAAGTATGAATCATGGAAACCGTGGAAACAACAAATTCTAATATTTTTGCATGATTTTTAATATAGAATTATTCATGATATAATAGAAAAAGTATCTGTTTTAATTGCATTAAGAGATGCATCAGAGTACAATCATGGTTAGTTTTATCATTTTTATCATATGCAAATTCATGCATTTAATAATCGAATCAAGTTATTGATGGAAAACGAAAGAAAAGAAGAACAGAAGGAGATGACTCTTCATCCTCAACTACTTCAGGCACTCCAACGATTTCAGCAAAGAAGTCCAAAATGTACGTATATATGAATTATGCCTCAATAAATCTTATTTACCCAAATATTGTATATATATAGACATCATAACATATTAGCACATGGAACTTCTGTTGCTGCAAAACAACCAAAGCAAAAAGATAAAAACGAAGAATGGATTCTTGCAGTTGTCATTAGCTATAATAATGACAAAAATAGGTAAAATCATTCGTTTTCTGTTATTTTTCAAATCCTTTTATACATAATTTATAAAAATAGATATGAAGTTGAAGACGTAGATCAGGACGAATTTGGCCAAAAACAGTAAAGAAAATCAATTACTATGTTTATAATTAGAGCTCATTATAAATAACACATTTGTCATTATCATAATATAGACGCTATATGTTACAGCCCCGAAATGTGATTCCTATTCCGAATGTGGATGAAGCCAAAGGTTTATCTGAAATCAACACAGGTCAAGATGTATTGGCGCTTTATCCTGGAACCACATGTTTTTACAGAGCTAAAGTTGCTGCTCCACCATCTAAAGTAAAATTTTGTAATTATTTTATACAAATGCTATTTATTAATCCCCACTGTAGAACAAAGAGCTAAGTTATTCTGGTAACTATAAAGTTCAATTTGAAGATGATAACAATGAGTACAAATATGTAATGCCAGGGCACGTTTTAGAGGTGCCAAAAATTAAATAAAAAAAAAAGCAACATTTCCGCTTTAATGAAATTATTGCGTTATTTTTAGATTACAAAACTTTTGGCACTAAATAACATACCATAATCGAACGAGGATTTATGTATTGAATACCATTCATATTTGCATTATAGAAATTCATTCATTTTCTCATCAGACCACTTTTTTTTTTTTTTTTTATGTCGTTATCATATGTCTGCGTGCATATTATATGGAAAATAGTCCATTCGTTGCTGTTTTATATATTATGTTTATCATTTTTCACTAAACATGTATAATATTTGACATTACATATAATTTTTCATCAGATTAAAATCAATATAAATTATAATTGCATGGATTGCCATAAACTCAAGAAAAAAAAAAGAAATATAGTTTCTTGTTGGAAATGGAGGACTAAGGCATTAGATGTCGACCCAACGGCCTGGTTTTGTATTTTATTGTGAATAAATGCAATGCCTGCCCAATCTTCCCTCCTCTTTTGATATGTCAATTTTATATGACCTATAATTCCACTAATGTCACGCGCAATACGCCAATAAGTTAAATTCGTAAACGTAATTTGTGTTTGATAATTATGTATACACGAGTTTAATAAAAATGTGTATCATAACATAGATTCATTTATAACCAATTAAAAATAAAAGGGAGATATAATATATATAAATTTGAAACATATACTTTTTTGCATCATTTTTGATTAGATGCTACATTTTCTCCGTTTCAATCATGGCTCAATCCATCGCACATATTATACACATGAATATGATTTTTGATCAAACCACACTACCATCGAATCATGTCGCGTATGACAAGGGTATTGGTAAGTCATTGATGTTGATCATGGAACTATCCAAAAGAAGAAAGAAAGAAACAAATCGTAGGTCATTTATGATTTTTTTTTTTTTTTTTTTTTTTTTTTTTTTTTTTTGATTGTTAGAAGGGTCTTTTCTCAAAACCATACCGAGACATGCATTTACTCATCTGAATACTATATCACTATTTGTAAAATAGTTAGTTGTATCATGAGCTCCATCTTTCATTCGTTAAGCATTTCTAGTTTTAGTTACAGCATAGTTCAATCCATACAGCTAATTGAAAATATCACTTTTACATCAAATCGAGTTGAAGTATTTTATATAGTTTAGATTCAATTAACATAGACTACGTATATAAATGTATATACGCGATTTTTTTTTTTTACTTCTATGCGTTCCTGAAATAAGATAGATGAACATACACACACCTAAACATAAATACAACACATGCAATGATTGAGGCTGATGAAATATACACAACGAACATGTATGCATTTTAATTGGCAATAATAAATAAATTTATTAAACACTAAACTATTTAAACCTGTAGTATATGCTTGTAAAATAAATATTTTATGTTTGATAGAGCAATTGCTCAGTGAAATAAATCAAAAATTTGAATGTGACCCAACACAAAAACTACGAGACAAACAAACAATCGATAATACAACAACAACAACATAAGCAGTTTAATGATGATATTCATTGGAAAAAGGAGATAACCTATATAAGTATTACCAATGAATTTACTTCATCGTTTTCCTTTAATGATAAAATCAAAGGAATTAGCTTGGTGTGTTGATAAACACCAATCCTTCTTTATCTTTTTTCTCCTTGATTCACTTTTACCCCTTCTTTTCCTTTCTCTTTCAATGACAATAATGACCATATATTCCTCTCTCTCCTTCTCTCCTTAATTTTATTAGATTAATGCAAAAACATAAAATTTTATATTCTTTTCTTTTTTACTTTTTTATTTTCATCTACAAAAAAAAAAAAAAAAAAAAAAAAAAAAAAAAAAATGAAAGAACAAAATAGCTTTATACAATATATTTCTTTATCGGCGAATCATATATTTAAGAGAAAAAATAATCAGAAAAATAATCAGGAACCAATTCAAACGCAAGTTCAACCATACAATGTAATTAATAGATCTTTGTCAGATATGACATTAAGCACTTTAGAAAGTGGTAGCATATCCGATGATGAGGATGACAATGATTTCACGCCAACTCCATCTACTTCCTCATGCATAATTCAAACATTTTACAAGGAAGAACCATGGCGTTTAAACCCATTGCACTTTGATGGAAATGAATATTTTTTTGAAGATCGAGATGAAAAACACCAAAATCTTAATAATTGCTCCATTAGTATTGAAAGGTAAATATATATATATATATATATATTTAAATACTACGGCCTTCAATTTATTTTATTAATCAACATTTTACAGAGATTCGTATGGCTTTAAAAGACCTACACAGTGGGTTAAACTTGAACATTTGCATCAATTTGATACTTATTATCAACCAATTTTAAATAAGCAGCATCTAAAATGGAAGTTAATGACTCAGAATGGATGTAGGCGAGCATGGCCATCTGTCAATTCAATTAAATGTAATTTGGTATATTATTTATGCAATTATTTTACTAACTTTTATTCATATATAGTAAAAAAATGTGTTAGACAAGGCATACCAAGTGAATTCAGAGGCGAAGTATGTTTGTAAGCATATTTAACATTTTATAAAACACACTAAAAAATGCATCTTAGGCATGGTTACATTACAGTGGAGCAAAATCCAAAATGGAAGCAAATCCAGAACTATATCAAGCCTTAGTTCAAACCGCCATGCAGATGGGAGAAAACAACGAATATGCTGATATTATTCAAAGAGGTAGCTCAATTGCAATTAAAACTATATAGAAAATTCTAAATTATTAAAAAAAAAAAAAAAAAAAAAAAAAAAAAAAAAAAAAACACACCCAGATCTTCATCGTACGTTTCCCGATAATTTAAAGTTTGCATGTATCAGTAAAAATGACAATACTACGATAGAAACTGAAAACAATTCCAAACTTCAATCACTCCGTCGAATTCTGTTAGCATTCAGTCTTCATTCACCCCAAATCGGATATTGTCAATCATTAAATTATTTGGCTGGATTCTTTTTATTATTTTGCAAGACGGAACAAGAAGCATTTTGGATGTTGGTAACCACGGTTCATGAATATTTACCTGAAAATATGTATGATGTAACAATGGAAGGTGCAAATATAGATCAATCGGTTTTAATGATGTTGGTTTATGAACATATCCCCCAAGTTTGGAGCAAAGTTTCATTAGGTTGCTTTTGGGAGGATCAACATAAAAAAGGATTGCCACCTATTACACTAGTGACAAATCATTGGTTTCTAACCATGTTTATCAATATATTGCCAATAGAGGTATGAAAACTGAATTTTTTATGTGGAAAGAGAAGATATGGTTTACTTAATTATGGGCTATTTAATAGACAGTGCTTCGTATTTGGGATTGCTTCTTTGTGTAAGTATGACAGCATTGGTCTTTTTTATATATATATATTCTAACATTGTCTATTATAAAATATATAGTGAAGGCTATTCCATCATGTTTCAGACAGCTTTAACCATCATTAAAATGAACAGTGAAAAGATTTCTACCTTGGAAGATCCGATTGAAATATTTCAGATTTTACAAAATATGCCAAGAAGATTGATCGACTGTCATCAATTTATGAATGTAAGTTTATTTTCTTTTTTTGTTTTTTCTAATAATGTGTTTCTAAGATTTTCTTTTTAGAATGTATTTTCTGCAGAAAACTCTTTTCATAATTTAGATTCAATTCAAATTTCTCAGAGAAGAGAGTTTTTGAAGGAAAGATTCTGTAAATAAGTATATATATCTATATACCGTATATTGTGTATAGTTACATAAATAAACAAAAAAATATCATGTGTGTACATATAAAAATATTAGTGTACCCAGTGTATGTATCATGAGGGTCTGTGTGTGCTGCTTTTTCTTTTTTTTTTTTGTTTTTTTTCTTTTTACTACATTATGAGCAAATTATCTAAAACACCGCCTTTAGCAAATGTACAGATACATGAGATATCTCAAGGTATATCACTAAGAAAACAGCTGCACAATTTTACAAGAACTAATACATCTACTAATTTAGCAGTAAAAACGTATTTAAATGATCCGCTACTATTTCGTCACAAAGAAACTAGTAAAAAGATACGCCAAGAACTTGCGTTACTGAAATATCTAGCTCATATGGAACTTGTACTAGAAAAAATTCATAGACTAGATATTTGGAAACTAAAATTAGATGTGTCAAACAAAACGTTAAAAGTAAAAACATCTTCGTGTGTGTGTGTGTGTGTGTGTGTGTGTGTGTGTGTGTGTGTGTGTGGAGGAAATTAATGGTTGATATTATATATGACATAACAATTTGTATTTTAGGACTTACATCAAACAGCGTTACAACTAAAAATGGATATCCAGAATAGCAACAGTAGCTTGGCTGAATCAACTATAAAACAATTATACCCGCGTGCATCACAATTTCTATTTGATGATACTGAAAAATCCGCTTCTTCATCGGACAACCGTGAATGGCTACCTATACAACATCTTGATCAACTATATGTAACTGCATCTCGTTTATACCACGATTTAAATGAATTGCAGAACCTTAAATACATTGCCTACCAAGTGGCATTACTCTATGTAATATATATTTTTCGTATTTACTTTTTGAACATAAAAAAAAAACTAAATTTAAAATGTAGCAATGTATAAATAGACAAGGTGTTTCATTTGTAAATTACAAGGTTAGAATTGAACAGAGGTTTGATGAAATCAAATCGGCTACAAAAAAAGATCCAGTGTTTCTAAATTCTGATCAAAAATCGTGGTAATTTATCATACAGTACATACGTTAAATGTATTATTAACTGCTATTGTTGTTGTAGGTTACAACTTTTGTCTTTAGATATCATTGCTCAGGCAACACACAAGTCAAGTATCATAAAATGCGGACAGATATTTAATGTCATGCAACAAATAGCTAGTTAAACACAATGGATGATATACTTTTTTTTTTGTTTTTAGCATTTACATGGATTTAGTTTATAGCGTACAAATATGAAAGGCTATATAAATTGCCACAAGTATCTCATTTCAGTATAAAAATAAATTTTTATGAAGCATTAATTGAATGCATATAACTCTAATTATATATCCCGCCATCCATGTATACAAAAACGTACGGCTTACAGCTTTGTTACTATCTTTGCCGCAGAAATCAACTCAACTTGGGTGAAAAAATCAACGTTTTGCCGTAAATTTGCATAAAAAAAAAATACATTTAGCCGTTTTGAAAAGTTTCCTTCAATAATCTGGCATTCAGTGCATTCAGGAAGAATTATATTGCTCATAGTATATTATTGATTTTTCATATAAACATACGACGAAATGTCGCTGTTGCACCAAAATCAGCACTTTAAATGGCGCATTTACGGCATCAATAAGCATCCCTAGATGCTCAAATCTATACCAAACGATTCCTCTCATTCAGTAGATATATCCTGATGTTAAATCCCAAAAATTTTTTTCCTAAATTTTACTTCGATTTTGGACCTGTACTTGTAAGGGATTTTTCGCGATTTTGACTAATTTCGAAAATTTACCCGAAAAACGTGGTTTTCTAATATGGTATATATTAATAAAAAATGATCGCTACTTGTTAACGCTTCACCTCAAGTTGCTTATTTGGCTATACCTTATTCAAAAAATCGAGTTTTGTCCAAAAAACTGTTTTTTTGATTATCGAGTTTTTCATAATTTTTTTGCAGGATATATTTTATATTATTTATATCAACAGATGCGCAAAAAAATTCTCTATTCATATCAATTATACAGCTATTCACGGTTACTATAATGGATTTCGAGTAATTGATGCTAAAATGATTAAAAATTTCAAAATGTCGTTTTTTTTTTTTTTGGATTTCAAAAATTTGGATCCCCTTATTTTCTGTCGTCGGATAAATGTTTGAAAAGGACGAGACTGTTAAGTCTTTTATCTTCATCGTTGAACCATAAACCATAAGGCACATAATTAAAAAAAAAATCTTTTATATCTTTTATTTCTTCTATTCTAATTAAATTTATTTGTAATAGTTTTATCACGTTTAGTTCCACTGACGGTTTTGTCTACGAAAGAAACTAGGATGGCTGTTTCTAATGCTTTCAATTTGATCAAGTGCATTTTGAATTGCTGAATTCAAAGGTTCTAACTCTGCAGCGTTAACTCCAGGTATCGTTTTGAATTTTTCTATATCACGCTTGCTATGATGTAAGGCACTAATTCGCGACAAAGCCATATCAATAGCAGCAGAATTGCTTAAGACACTTGTAGTCTCTTCTAAATCACCTTCTAAATTATCTTCTGAATTATCTTCTATGTTAATGTCTAATTAAGTTTTAGCCTACAAGTATTTTGTAAAATGCAACTTCTAAGACTACTTACCATCGTTCTCATCTTCAGAAACGCGTGAAGTATACTGCTCAAGCTGCAGTCCGTTACTTATGTCTACTTCAATCTTCAAAGGCATAGAGGTGTATCTCTTAAGTAAACACATATGTTTGCAAGCAATTTGTGTCTTTTTGAAATCTGGACAAAGACATGTACAGATAACATTATTAATCACGCGTACTTGATATGTAGTTCGAGGCTTATTAGGATCAAACGATTGAATTTTCCATGGACCATTGTTGTTATCATCAGCATTTGTGAAAGAGCCTTGTGGGTTTCTAATCATTGAAATAAGATTTTCATTTGAGATTTGTGATGCCATGTAAGCTTTTCTTGCTATGTTGTTTTGCAATGGGCCCATACGTCCAATATTTGCTATTATTCTGTTGTATTCTTCTGCAAAGTAATATTCAACATCATTTGTCAGCACAAAGACCAATCTATCTAATCTGTTGATTCTCAAACGCTCGAAGTAAACGACTTTTAACTGATTATGCCAACTTTCAATGTAGTTATTGGTTACAAACGACTTGTGGATTTCTTTGACAAAGGGTGCTCCCCACCTCTTAACCACTTCTTCATTGTTAAACCAGTATCGAGTAAAATAATCTAAGAGTTCAGTATGATTTTCGATCTTTAACTTAAATCCTTCTATTTTTCTAAATAATGCATTTTTTCTGGTTTCAACAAGAATCAAGTGCAAGTCGTTCAAAAGATCCTGCTTGTACTCTGTAGCTTCAGTGTTTGAAATGCTTGTAGGTAAAGACAGTTTTGCACCCAAGTTATCTTTCCATGCTCTCCAGACATGAAAGGCACAATAATGGATAACAACTTGATTTCTAAAAGCTGCTTTAATAGCGTTAACTTCAGCCAAACTACAGTCAATTGTAATTGCAGTAGGCGCAAAATTACAGTTATCTCGCAAATAAACAAGCCATTGGTTTACAGGACCTACGCTTTGGTCATTAGTAACCATATATGCAACAGGATAGCCCTTTCCAGTCAATAAATCTTTAACTAAAAGGGGTATATAAAACCTCCATGCTTCGAGAAGAAATTCCATGGGTAGCATCTAGACAAAATGATTGATGTTGCTCCATTTTTCTTGATTGAATTTGGATTGGAAACCATAAGCAAATAAAGTTGTGTCTTGTGAATATAAGAGTGGGTTACCAGCGAAAATTTTATATCCTTGAAGAGCTAGTTTATTATTTAACCAAAATAAAAATGATTCAATATCGTTTTCTCGAAATCTGTACAAGTAATCTTTCATCTAATTATAAAGTTTAACTTCTTCTTTATTGTTTTATAACACGAATTGTATCAATACCTTCTTCATTAAATTGTAAACATCATCATAACTAGGACGTCGAGATCCTTTGTTTTCTTCTTTTAATGTGTCTAACGTTTTTAAAGTTGCAATTCGTATGCTTCTGCATTTGTTTCCTAGAGTCAAATGGTACTTGATAGTATCAAGAGCCGTGCGGTTAATAGGCAGCATGCCCAATTCTTTTGAATCACCAGGAACATGATTTGTATGATCTTTCAAAAGCTTGAATTCTACTACATCTGATCCTAAATGACCTGCAACATTTTCATGATATCTAGCAATACTCAATTGCGCTACGCACCCACAGCGTTTACTATCTTTTTGGCCAATACGTACAGATCGCTTGGATTCATATGCTCCACTTCGATGACATTGCCTTGTTTCTCCAAATATCACTTTGTCATTACTCTTCCATTTTCTTAATTTAGTCCATTTAGTACCGCAATATTCGTTGATCTTTAATAGACAAGCTTCCCATACTGAAGCCCTAACATAAATTACTACATCCAATGGTAGTTTATTTGATTGATTCGATGGAATTATGCTCGATGCATCTTTAATATTAGCTACACTATATATGACAGGTGAAGTTTCAGACATGATTAGGGTTATTATTTTATTACTACTCTGCTCTGCCTTGTAGATCGTTAAATATTTATGAATACTATTCAAAAGCCACTCGAAGCCACATTCTCTTTAAACATTTATCCGACGACAGAAAATAAGGGGATCCAAAAATTTCAAAAGCGGCGTTTGAATTGTTTTGTAGCAGCTGTTGTAGCAGTAGCAATAATTCACTTTGTCATAGCTTAAAGAAATTTTAAAGTGTGTTTGAAACGAGAAGAGTTGTTGATATAATTTTCCAATATATGAAACACATGCTGGCATTTTTAGTTTGTATACAACTATACTGAAATCAGTTGTATCCTTCATCTTAAAAAAAAAAAAAAAAAATCGGTAAATAAATCAAGGTACCAATTGTCAAAAAGTTAATATGTCTAATAAATTATAAATTCAATTAAAGCTCTCAAAAATGTGTATATACCTCCAGACAACAAATGCACCAGTTTTTGTGATTTTTACTGCAGTCAAAAAGATATATCCATTCTCAAGGAGATGATGAAAAAAAAAAGAAACATCTGTTTCAAAACTCCTAATACAAAACTTCATTGGGACAATCTAGAATTTGCCACCCATACCAGTTATTTATGTTGATTTCCATTTCCATATCAACGGTAAGTTTTAACTTGACCAAACCTGGCGAAAAAAAAAAAAAAAAAAAAAAACATGGATATGCAGTATTTCATGTTGGTAACGTGAAATAAACAAACACTAATAGTTTTCAAGCAAACTGATTTCCATAAATTGATCGTTCCTACTCGGTCGTTTCTAATTGTCGTAGTACATATAATGAAATAATCTTTAATGTGTGAATGGTAAGCTGATTTTACCTAGCGTTTGTTTTAAGCAAAAATTTCTTGGTTTGGTCATTTTCAAATATGTCATTGATATCATGGGACCCTTAATGTTTGGCGACCTTGGTTTCTTCTTTTTTTTTTTTTTTTTTTTTTTTTTTTTGCATAAAAATTTAACGTTTAAACTAAACGAAAAATTTTACTTTATTTATAGTAAAAATATAGCAAGAAAAATATAGATACCGTACCATAAAGAACTTTGATTTCACTTACCTGTCTTTTATTCATCCACGGCTGATAAGTAAAGAAAGAGATATTGTTGATAAGCATTTCCCCCGTCCCCCTTAAAAACGTATTATTTACTGCATAACATAATAAAATGACGTTCTTTTCGAGTTGTTTCGTGTATTATATATACATTGAAAGAGAAGTAGGGTGGGAAATAAGACTAGTGTACCCAATTCGGGAAAATATTAATCAAAGTTACAGTTGTCCTATCTCTATTGGTTTGGTTCCTTTGTAAATAAGCATAAATTTGTTCCATCACATTGTTGTCCGACAGTTGTGTTTAACAAGATATAATTGATTAGCTTTAAGTTTTTTGATAAGAACATAAAGAATTCCCCTTGTTTAAATCGATTTGGTGTCGCTGAGCCAGGAGGTTGTGTGTGTGTGTGGGTGTGTGTGTGTGTGTGTGTGTGTGTGTGTGTGTGCGTGATAAATGATATTTAGGGTGCCCGGATCTTGTTTTTTGAGTGTGTGTATATATAGTTGTATTCCCTTGTCTATCTCGTCTTTTTTTTTTCATCATCTTATTATTTCCATATAATAAATAATGTCTCCTCCTCAAGAACCTATTCATACTGACTCTATTTCCTATTCATCAGCTACTGATCCACATTCAAAAAATGATGATTTCAAATTAACTGATCTTATTCAATCTATTCATAACGTATTAGGCGATGAGGGTCTTGATTCTGAACGTATTGATGCACAAAAGATTATTCAATTGATGGAAAAATATAGCTCTAATTCCATTGATTGGAATCAATATACATTATTCGATCATTCCAGAGCATATACACGAAATTTGATTGACGATGGTAATGGCAAGGTAAAAGTGAAAATGAAACTGATATATTATTTTTGATGATATTAATATGAATTCCTATATAGTTCAATCTAATGATTTTAGCTTGGAGTAAAGGTCAAAAAAGGTGGGAAAAAAATGTATTACATACCCTTCACTATCGTCACTAACACTCGTTATTTACATTTAATTAGCCCAATTCATGATCATTCAGGATCACATTGTGTTATGAAAATCCTTGACGGAGAATTGCAAGAAACGCAATTCAATTGGCCATCATCAGATGAGCAACAACAAGATGAGGCTCCAACTTGTGCTGATATCACCGAAGACTCGGCGACATCCTCCTCAACTACTTGTACAAATCAACAACTAAATGGTCAACCATTGGCTATATCCAAAAATACCGTTTATCAGCCAAATCAAGTCACCTATGTACATGGTAGGGTATATCCAACTATAAACAAAAGATTGTATTTAGATAAGCTAAAATATATTTATTTGTAATAGATAAAATTGGCTTACATCGTATATCGAATCCAAGTGTAGAGAAGGGTGCAGTGTCTCTTCATTTATATACACCACCTTATCAAATGTGCAAGACATTTGAAGAAAATACTGGTAAAGCAAGGAGTAGCGGTATTTGCTCATTCTATTCTATTGGTGGTCAGCGTATCGCACCGAAGTAAATTTTGACAAAATAAATTCATTCAACACAATATATAATAAATAAAAATAATTATAAAAAGAAACAAAGACAAAAAATAAAGGAAACATTCTCTTTCTCGTTTTAACATGTAATAGCTTCGTTTCTTAACCACTTGTATACTCGAACGATGGTGAAATCACTCGTTCATTTCATTGGACAGTTTCTCAAGTATTTTGCATGCTTTGATGTTACACATTTAAATTTATTCAAGTTCCACTTTTTTCCTAAAGTATTTTTACTTTAAATTCAGACAAAATAAGGTAAAATTTGGGATGAAATGAGAAATAAAGTTTGGATGTAATGAGAATAAAGTGAGGATATAATGAAAATAAAATTTAGATATAATGGAAATGGGGATTTAGATAAAGTGAAGGCAAAATTGGGATGAAATGAGAATGAGATTTAAATATGATGAAGAGGAAGATTGAAAAAGATTAAATTAGTCTTAAGTATTATCTCAAAGAGTTAACCTAAATGAACTTACCTGTAATAATCTAAACTTCCAAAGAAGAAACCGTGTTTGATATGGCGATATTATAAACAAACTTCACATCATTTTCTTTAGAAGTATCAATATCCAAGCCAGAGATGCAGAGTATACAATACTATAATGTTTTAGACATTTGCACCATCTTGACTTGTAAGATAATAGAATACTGTCTAAAAAATCAGTCTAGAATAAGTTAATAATCATACACCGTTCATTTGTTAAAAATATATCGGTGATAAATAAATATATCAGTATAAGAAATTATTTACATGTTCATAAAGCATTCTGCAAACAAGCTCCTTAAAGCATGCGAATTAATCGTGCTTAGTTCAGAACAAGCCGGCAGAATACCATTCAGATGCACCAGTCTTGAGGAAGAAATAGAAACGTTTGAGTCTTGAGTACAGCAATCTTAAGCAATGTAAATCTCGAAAACCCTTAAAAGATCATAGGCATAAAAAAAACCCCTCTCCAAAGACTAGTAGGAGGGGAAAAAACCTTTGGATCTTGAAACACCATTGTTATTGAAATTATTAAAGCAGAACAAAGACCACAGGCTTAAAAAAAGCCCCACCCAAAGTAGGTAGGAGGGGAAAAAAAACCTTGTAATCTTGAAGACACCATCTTGCAGTAGAAGAGAAACCAAATCACAATCAATGAAACAGAATAGCAAGATTATAGGCTTAAAAAAACCTTCTCCCGAGATTGATAGGAGGGAAAAAGACCTTGTAAATTTTGCAAATGCAATCTTGAGGTAGTAGATACATCATTATAATAGAAAGTCTTGAAAAGTAATAATAGCGAAAGATTTAAAAAAGATGCTCAATTACAGATGAGAGAGAGAGAGATACATGAAGAGAAGCCTTGTAGGTCTTGAATAGAGATACAGGATGCTTGGACGATATTGTACCTTTTAATAAGTAAAGGCTCTCTAGGACATCTTTTAAATGCGATACTTACATTTAATCATTTTTTCATGAGAGTAGAACCGTGAAACTATAATAAACAAGTATTTAAAGTATCTAAAGTAATCAATGTTTACACATACCAAATGTTCAAATTATGAAGTAATTTCAATATTAAAGCAGAAGAAGCAAAATGTATAGAAAAAAAGAAAGAAAAAAAGATAAAAAAAATCAACAAAAGTTTTTCTTTTCATCATTCTACTTATAATATAAAGAGAAATAATAAATTGCGTTACTCCATGATACGAATGTTCGAAGGCACAAATCATTCTCTATATTTATTGAGTATTTAAAGAATTGTTTAGGGCTAGAAAGAAATAATTTTATATTTTTCTTACAATGAAAATAATTGTAAGATATTACTCTCTCCTGTGATGTCTTTATCTTTTTTCAATATGTATTGCACTTTTTATATAGTATTAAACTGTACTTTTTCAATGTTAGTTCTTTTGAGCATGAGCCTAATTCATAAAGAATAAAGGCTTTAATTAAGCAACTACTATCATCTAAAAGCAGCATTTTATTCATCCAAATATCATTCACAATTTGTACGAATTTGCATTCTCGCTTTGTCTAGATTTCATTTTCGCTTTGTCTCAGTATACAACTACAATCGTCCAAAATTCAATTAGAAATTGTCCAAATATTTTCCTAAAATGTCTGAATTGAAAGCGGAAATACTGAGAGGGTATTTTTTTCAACCGTAGTCAGACTCAGTCCCGGTTCTCAACCATTTTAAGTTGAGCTGAGACTCATTGGCAAATACCAAGATTTTTTGAGGATTTAATGTCAGCTTTTCAT
>JAEPRC010000070.1:0-93151 GCA_016758945.1 Mucor plumbeus
CATAGAACCTAAAGGCGCTTTACCAGTAGATGCCATAGGAACCATGATTAAGTTTAATTGTTCAAGAGTATAACCAAAAGCCTTGAGACGAGGATCAGTTTGAACAGTACTATCATCCAAATCAGCAAAAATAACCGGTTTTTGATTGCAACAGAGGTCAACATCGGGGTCTATATCATGCAAAAATGAACCCATTGGCCACACTCCACACCAAAGAAAGTTTTTGTTTTGTATTTTAAACATAAAATAACATGGATTTCTCATATTGTCTCACAAAAGACGTTAAATTACCGGTATCAATAAGAATGTAAGATAAAATATACTATAATATTTCATAAAATTTTGGTCTCGTTAATATGATAAAAGTGCTACATTAGAGGGAAAACGCGATACCCTAATACAACAACAACAAGAGTAAAAAAAAAAAAAGAAAAAAGATACCTTACATAATAAAGCTTGGCTAATAAAACTGATAGCAATTTACCTGATTTATATATCACTGTTCAGTTATTCGGTGATAATAAACCATTAACTGTTCCTGTAAAAACTAGTTACAAAGCGTTCCGTAATCATTGGAGGTATTGAAACGTAGAAAAGTTATAATAAATATATTCACTAAACAGAGCCTCTTCTACTACGAAAAAAAAAAAAAAAAAAAAAAAGCTGGAATGAATGGCTTAATTTGCCTATAAAATATTGTGATTTACCTTCTTCTGCACAGTTTGCTATAACAGTTTGGGAGACGATTGCGCCCCGAAAAGTGAAACCAGTTGGAGGCACTACACTACGGCTATTTGGAAAACAATTGTATGTTGTAATCTTTTAATCAAATGATAAAATGACAAAAACTGATGATTATGTTTTAGTACACTTCGCAAAGGAAAACAAAAATTGCATTTATGGGCAAATTCTGAAGCTGATGGAAATCATGATACATCTACACCTAGTAAATTGCCAAATAATGAAAATAATGATATGAATAAATTGGAAAAAGTATGTATTTTATGCATAAAAAAAAGGGGGAAGGGGGAAATATATTAACATGATAAAAAAAAAAAAAGTTGATGAAACGATTCGATTGTGGTGATATTCGTCCAGAAGAATGGTTAGATGTTATGGCATTTCGACAAATCGAAAATATTCATAAGGTAACAACAATAATTTCGTGTAATTCTGAATTTCTAATCAATTTTTGTTTCCTATAGAACGTATCAAATTCTTCTACAGATCTAGCTCTATATGTTGATTTGCCTAAATTTGATTTTCCAGTAGTATATGGTGAAATGGAATATAATTTACCAGGTCCATTTACTATAGTTCAGACAAGTACAAATCAAAATATCAACGATGACGATCCCTTAATCACCGCTATGAGCCAACAGATTTACCCGGATAATAGCAATACTATTGTAGATCGACATACTTCAATGCATTATTCCATTATACTTGATCCTGATTTTCAAAGAGAAAACCCAGTAGAAGCTAAACATCGTCGATTAGTTCGTAGTCATCGAAATGGTCCTCTTGATCGAGACCTAAAGCCTAACCCTAAAATTCGAGATGAATTGAATGTATGTGTTAAACTTGCGAATGATAGAACAACAGAGTAGTATTTTATTAATGCTAATAACTTTTTTTTTTTTTTTAAAAAAAAAAAAAAGAGTATAATGGGCTATCCTCCAACACAAAAATTAACTCCAGAAGAAAAAGATTTAGTGTGGAAGTTCAGATTTTACCTTACAAGAGAAAAAAGAGTAAGCATTCAATTATTACTATGAACATATTAAATTGATTTAATATTTATAGGCTTTAACTAAATTCTTAAAATGTGTGGTCTGGACTGATAACACTGAAGTCAGACAAGCTGTTGATTTGTTACCTCTTTGGGTTGATATTGATGTCGATGATGCTTTGGAGCTTCTAGGAAAAGAATTTGAAAACAGATCTGTTCGTTCATATGCCGTCAATCAACTTCGAAAAGCAGATGATGAAGTAAAACTATATTAAATGTTCATTAAATAGTATTGTTTGACTAAATACAACAATTTGTATAGGATTTATTTTTATATTTACTGCAGTTGGTTCAAGCATTAAAGTTTGAATGCACATCTGATAAAGATCTTGATCCTAATGGTTCTTCACTCGCTCAATTCTTGATTGATCGAGCTACAAGTAACCCAATTTTAGGCACTTATTTTTATTGGTATGTTATTGTAGAATGTAGTGATCTTGTTTGTGGAAAATTATATGCCAAAGTTGCCTTCCATTACATTGAAGAATTGATTCGAGTAAATACCTAAAAACAAAATATTTGAAATATTTGTATATTAAAGTATATAATTATTAGAGGCCTGAAGGCTATAAAAGAAGGGATGATATGAGACGTCAAGGTGAATTGATTCAAGATCTTTCAAAATTAGCACAAAATATTCGCATTATGAAAGAGCCTAGACTCAAAAAGGTATTTACACATGCACTAAGAATAGGATTGAGTAATCTAATACCTACGCTTAGATTGATCTTTTACGAGCAAAAATTGCCGATCCTAAAGGCGCATTATTCAAGTTTAATCCAATTACATTGCCATTGGAGCCTGACAAGCAAATTACAGGCGTAGTTCCATGTAAAATAACTCTTTAATCAAGCATAATATATACTAAAATTGAATTTTTTTTTAGCAAAATCAACCATCTTTAACAGTAATCTTCAACCTCTACGTCTAACTTTTCAATGTCAAGATGATACGGAATACCCAATTATTTTTAAAGCTGGTGATGATTTAAGACAAGATCAACTTGTTATTCAAATCATTTCATTAATGAACAGATTATTATTGAAAGAAAATCTTGATCTGAAATTAACACCTTACAAAGTCTTAGCAACTGCAGTAGATACTGGTATGATGCATTTTGTGCAATCCATGTCACTAGCTGCTGTGCTTAATGACCACCAAAACAACATATTAAATTTTTTCAAGGCACATCATCCTAGTACAGAACCCGGTAATGTCTATGGTATTGATCCTAAAGTCATGGAAACCTATATTCGTAGTTGCGCTGGCTATTGTGTAATCACTTATTTGTTGGGAGTTGGCGATCGTCATTTAGACAATCTGTTACTTTCCACAGATGGCCATTTGTTTCATGTTGATTTTGGCTTCATTCTGGGCCGTGACCCAAAGCCTTTCCCTCCACCTATGAAATTATGTAAAGAAATGATCGAAGCCATGGGGGGAGCCAACTCGCCACATTATCTAAGCTTTCAACAATACTGCTATACTGCATTTACAACATTGCGTAGAAATGCAAACCTTATTCTGAATTTGTTCTCTTTAATGGTTGATGCTAATATTCCAGATATTAAAATTGAGCCTGAAAAAGCAGTGATGAAGGTATGTTTAGTAGTTACACACACGCACACACGTAAAACTGTATTAAATCATATCTCTGATAGGTACAAGAAAAATTCAGACTTGATTTAACTGAAGAAGCAGCCATTAGTTACTTTCGTGGATTAATCTCTGAGAGCGTAAATGCTTTATTCCCTCAAATCATGGAAACAGTTCATAAATGGGCTCAATATTGGAGAAGATAAATTTTCACATGCAGTTATGAATATTCAGGGCCGATTCGATGTGTTTAGTCATCTACATTATTGATATTATTTTTCCGTTTATTTAGTAAGATTTTTCCCCACACTCAAAGGCGCATTAAAGTATTTTAAAAGAGTTTTTTTCTTCTTCTTTTTCTCTCTCTTTTTTTTTTTCTCCCCTCTCTCTCTCTCTCTATAAACATTAATAGTAATAAAAAATGGTCTTTAAAACTAAACTCACCGAAATGCTTGGCATTAAGCATCCTATCGTTCAAGGTGGTATGCAATATGTCGGTATTGCAGAATTAGCTTCTGCTGTTTCAAATGCTGGTGGCCTTGGTTTGATCACTGCTTTAACTCAACCTACACCTGAAGCTCTTCGTGCAGAAATTAAGCGTTGTCGTACAATGACGGATAAACCATTTGGTGTTAATTTAACCTTTTTACCTGCTATTGTTCCTCCTCCTTATGAGGAATATGCTCAAGTTATTATTGATGAAGGTATCAAGGTAGTTGAAACCGCCGGTAACAATCGTAAGTATTACTTGAAATAAACATTATGCCATACTAAAATCTCCAATATTATTAGCTGGTAAATATATCAAGATGTTCAAGGCTGCAAATATTGTCGTTCTTCACAAATGTACATCTATTCGTCACGCTTTATCTGCACAACGTTTAGGTGTTGATATCATCTCTATGGATGGTTATGAGTGTGCTGGTCACCCTGGTGAAGACGATATCACTGCATTGATTTTATTAGCAAAGGCTGCAACTAAATTAAGCATTCCTTACATTGCTTCTGGTGGTTTTGGTGATGGTGCTGGTTTAGCTGCTGCTTTAGCTTTAGGTGCTGAAGGTATCAACATGGGTACTCGCTTCATGTGTACTGTTGAATCTCCTATCCATCACAACATCAAGGAAACAATCGTTAAGGCTGATGAACGCTCTACTGCCCTTGTTTTCCGTCCTTTCCGTAACACATCTCGTATCTTTAAAAACTCAATTGCTGTTGAAGTAAACAAGCGTGAACAAAATCCTAATATTAAATTCGAAGATGTCCGTGAACTTGTCTCTGGTGCACGTGGTAAACAAGTTTATACAACTGGTGATAGTGGTAAGTGTAGGATGTTTGATTTTTGCATGATTTTTAATATTTACAAAAAAAAAAAAAAATAGAATTTGGTGTATGGACTGCTGGTCAAGTTGTTGGTATCATTGAAGATATTCCTACTTGCGATGTCTTGGTTTCTCGTATTGTTCGTGATGCTGAAGCCATTGTCTCTAATCGTTTATCCAAAATGTATGTTGCTAACAGCAAGTTATAAGTTATTTAAAAAAAAAAAGGGAAGACAGAAATTTTTGGGATTTATTTAATGGTAGAAATGATATACCATAAATGGGTTGTCTCTGTCAGATTTTACCCATTGTTCAATTTAAATTAAAAAAATAAAAAATAAAAAAATGCATAATTTACCACATCAACAGATAAACTGTTTGTCGATTTTTGCCTATTATTTATGTTAAATATCAACTCAATTCCATATTGAATATCTGACATCCAAATGGAATTGAAATAGTATAAATACTTTTAGAAACTAGGACCTGATGGCTCCTGGCTTCCTTTTTAACTTAATAATAAAGACCCTACGTTCTCCGTGATATAATCACTTGTAGTCTTCTTTGTTTATTGTATTGAAAATAATCGTTATTTACTTATAACTCTCACTGTTTTCAAGAAAAAAAAAAAAAAAAAAAAAAACTTGTACTTTAATTTCTGGGTATATTTCCATAATTCCAAAACAGATATGCTGAGAATTATATAAAATTTAATAAACGTATTATACATATAAACTTATGTGGAATTTGCTTTTTATTGATTATTTGAGCCATCATAGTGCTGTATTCTCAGCTTAGAAAAGATGTTTTAGATGAATATTTGAAAATATTTCTTCAAATTAGATATTTTCTGATGGAATTATAATAAACAAATAGGTTTAATTATTAACTAGTTGGGTTTGTTCAAAATTCAATTTCGAACCACTGGTTTCTTTTTTAGTGACAGTTGACAGCTGTCCTAATACAAAAATACAAGTGCAACGAACTAATATTGAACCAAAACTCATTAAAAAAAAAGCAAAAGCTTAAATTAAGCTGTTAATCTCTGGTATTCACGAGATAGAAACAAATAAACCTACTCTGTATTTTTTGTTTTAGCAAAAAAACATTGATTTTTCGTCAAAACAATCAAAATAATAGTTCACATTACAGCTTAAAACCTATACTAAATGTGCCCCAAAATCGATTTGATAGATCAATCCAAAAACGCTATATCATTATAAAAGGCAACACTCTTATTGTGCTGAACTAGGTAGTATTTCCCCACATAATAAAATAAAAGCCATCTCATTTGAAACCATGCCATGCAATCCAAATAAGAGATTATGAATATATTATAAATTATTAACAATCAAGGGTATTCATAATGTGTTGTATCATAAGTAAAAAAATCTAAAATACATGCGAATCAAATAGAACAAGTAAGGGCTGTTCTGAACGCATGTTTGACAATCTGTTGTCAAAAACAAATTAAAAAGCCGTTCTGGATTAAGTAAATCAAGAACCCAACAACTCAACAAAATATTCAAAATTGCGGAATAACTGACAGTTGATAAAACAACTGCCAAATAGTATAGGTAACCAAATAGTATAAATAGAGAAGTAGAAGTAGCATTTTATTTTAGATTATCCATAATTTAATAAAGAAGGATTTAAACAGTATCTCTTTTAAAAAACTTTTTTTTTTATAAAATTAACCCCTTTTTACTGCACTTGTATCTACTAAATAAACCCTATATTGTTTTTATTGTACAGTTGAAAAACTAATTAATTACACATTCTTTTTAATTGTACTACAAGAAACTTTTGTAAATTTAATTAAATTATTTGCATCGAAAAGCTATTTTAATATCTTGTTTCAATTTACAATGAATTGTTCCATTCGTAACTATTATATTTTCTGATTTAAACATCCCCTACATACCATTGCATTGCAAAAAATAACATTTTCTACAAATTTTCCCTGAATTTCCATACATCTCAGGTGTGGCGGCATTTTAAAATAAAACTTCTTTCTGATGATGAAAAAATTGATGAAAACAATCCTAAATTTTAAAATGCAAGATTGGCAACGAAAGTGTATAGTAACCTGGCTAATTGTACTAAATAACCTCAGTATGAAATTTAATTTGACATCTAATGCAGTATTTATTGAAGACTTTTGTCACCAAAAATCTTGTGAAAAAGGTAAAAACATAAAAATCAGTTTTTGGTGATTCTAAAAATAGTTTTATAATAAAATTTTAAAATTAGCGTCATAAACAAACAAAGAAAAAAAATACTGGTTATTTGAGGTATTATTTGTCACTCTAGCGCTATTTTTCGTAGAGTTATTAGCTTTCTTCGAAAAAGTCAAATTTTGGACGAGGGTATACAAGGGAAAATTCATAATTTTTTGAAATAGATTTTATAATAAAATATAATAAAACTAAATGAAAGAATCATTTTTGGCTTATAAAGTGTTTGTTTAAACGGTTGCTATCTCGAGTTACAGTCCATTGAAGTTGCGTTTTTGTACGCTTTTAATGGAAATAGCTTTATAAATAGTGTATGAACTTAATTGAGATTTTTGCTCAGTTTATTTTTCTCCTTTATATATCTATTTTAAAATATTACTCTTTGAGATAACTATAGAATTGCAAGAGCTATCAACTGAAAAGTAAATTTTGTGGCAATTTTCTTGGTATTTTAAAATACAGTCTGCAAACAAACGGAGTTTTATAATTTAAGTCCCGTAATTCGAGCTCGATATATAGTAAACCTACTTTTTGAAAGAAGTTTTTGATACATTACTTAAAGCAACGTTATGGAAAGTATTTTAATATACGCATTATGACCTCCTGTTGTATGCTCTCAGAGCACATGAAGGATGTACAGTCGTGATTTGATTTAGTGGACTCCGAAATAAGGGAAATTCGATTTATGGGACACTTTTTTTTTCACCGTTTTTTTTTTTTTTTTTTTTTTTTTATAATTTCACTGCTTAAATCCACTAAATCGAATCAATGGAATTGTGGACTACCTCGTTCCACCAGTCCACTAAAATAGAAAAATATTAGGTTGTGATTGGATAGGTTTATATTATTAATCATTGGACTAATAAAAGCTTATGTAGAATTATGATTATAAATTTTTTTGAGACGTTTTATTTTGAAAAATAAGAGTTGATAGTCGTTTGATTAACTCGATTTGAGATCATTTCATTTCTAATCTCTCTAACGAGATGTATACAATTTTGAAAAGGCTTCCAAAGTTCCAAACTCGCCTTCTGTTTTGGCTACAATATTGTCCATAACAAACTTCATTGCGTTAACAAGATCTTCTTGCTTGACATGATGTGTACTTTCATCATCCTCTTCTTTTTCAGATTGACAATCATCTTCTTCTATTAATGTTGCATCTATATCCACTTACGTCTCCATCAGTAATGGCAGTAATTTGATTCATAAAGATTCCACTATTTTCTTCAAAATCTTCCACACAATCAACAATAGCATTACTGATATTTTCAGATGAATTACACTCTTCATCTATACCAGCATTTGGCTGCAAAAGTGTGGTATGTCTCCATGCATTTTTCATTGTATCACTGATGACTTTTCCCCACGACATTTTATCCGTCCAATTCATTGCTTGGAGTTGATCTATCCAAAAGTAAGGTTTTTGTTTTGCTTCAGAGCTTCTAGAAGCTTGGATTCGCTCTCTGTTTCTTTCCAAGGATGAATATTTAATTGTTGCATGTCTGCATTGAGTCATTCTATAGTGATTCTTAAAGTTTGCAATTATGCCAGCATCTAATGGTTGGTAGTAGTGCGTTGTTGAATTAGGAGGTAAAGAAAAAACCATCATCTTGACATTGCTAAAAATTAATTTATCATTGTGTACGGGAGTATTATCATGTAGTTAATACTATATTTCGTGGTTTAAATGACCCATAATCTTGCGAAAAATAGGAGTAGTCATCCATGATTTTTGGCTTGCATAGTAACAAAAACCAAGATTAGAACCTTAATTATTATTATAGTATAATATTTATATGAGTGCATTGATATTTTAAAACAGCCATAATATTTTACCACTTTTCTTGTTAAAACAACGAGGATTTTCAGACTTTCCAATAATGATCGGAGGAAGTTTGGAAGATCCATCGGCACTAATAGTTTTTTTAGGGGCACTTCCGTAAAATAACCCTGTTTCATCCATGTTGCAAATATCTTTTAATTCATAATGTTGAATGATATCTCTAACCTTTCTCAGCTGCTCTTAAATGCTTGGTTCATGGATTTCGACGGATCCTGCTTCACCATTCATCGATCTAACTCGAATTCCTTCTTTGGCCATGAACTTCTGTACCCAAAACCTCGAGAATTCAGATCTCTCTTTTTTTTCTAACAATTCTGGGTTAAAACGAACTAAAATTTCAGCTCTTGTTAGAATTGCGAGATAATTTATATCAATATTATCCAGTGCCGTATCGTAAATAAACTTTCTCAATTCGTCCTCATCAAGCTTTGGAAATTTTGCTTTCTTTTTACTCACTTTTTGGAGTTGATCCGAGGGAAGAGCGCTCAATTTTTTATACATGCTTAATGCCGAGTATGTAACGCTTCTACTGGGCTTTACTCCAAAGTTTTTTGCATATATCTGCTAATTTCTTCGTAGGAAAGGTTTGGGTGCGCTTCATTGTAGTGACAAAAAATAGCTAATTTTTGCTCATTCGTTAGCCTCACTCTTTTATTTTTAGTGATGACAATAGATCTAGAGCTTAAAGCACCAGATCCTCGGCTTTGATTAAGCCTTCCATTGGCATTTTTTTGGGCTTTTAAGTTTTTCGTAAATTTATAAATTAGAAACAACACCATGGGAAAAAAGATGTAAAATGAGATATAAACTACAACTTTTCTGAAAAAAACTACTATATGACAATCGCTGCAGAAACTGTTTTACGTGATGATGTTATTGAAAAGGTATAACTTTATAACAATTTTACGTAAAGAAATAAATAACTGCAAATTTCAAAATCGCTATTTTTGCGTTTTTTCCCATAGTGTGACAAATTGATCCAAAAATGATTCGAAAAACAAAACAGTTCAATAGCGTAAGAACTGTAAAATAAGTTAAGTTAGTGTATTAAGTGGTATCTGTATAGCTTTAAATTCTCCATCTGGTTAAGTAAAACTTGGACAAATGTTTCATATTAAATTTAGATTAAAGTGTGATTAAATTTTTAAATGGTTTTTGACAATACATCCCACTTTTTATAAACATGCTTTTATATAAGTAATGGACATAATGCTCAGCAAAATTATCTATCGATCTAGCTGTTGGTGAATGTTTTGGCTACATTTTTCGTAGAGAAAACGAGGTTTTGGCAATTTTTTTCTCGAATTCAAAATTTGAGACGAGGGTATACTCGTCTTTTTTGGGAGTAAAACTGAGGGTATTCTCTTTTTGCGCATTTTTGAGCATATATTTACGAAAAATCAATATTTTAAAAAAATCTTAATTGGACTTGATAGAGCTCACTGGGATCTGTAACTGAAATAAAGAATAACTGCTGCTCACTATAATGAATATTCTGAAATCTACTACAAAAAAATGTCAAAAAGCAAAAAAAAAAAAAGCTCAAATCTCTTTATACTTAAACTTGTTATAGAGAGCTATAAAGCAAGTAGGTTTTATTATGAAGAAGCTTCAGTATAGCTTAATTTTTGTAGAGATATGAGAGCTCACAGTTTTTAATTTTAATAGTTAGATATATATTAATTTGAAACATTAATACTGAAAAATCTATATCAGCTGCAAAAAATAAGGTATTTTCAGATACTTGTTTTTGGATTAAAATTGAATATATCAGGTACATTACCATATAGCTTTTCCTTAATGTTATTTAAAAAAAAAAAAAAAAATAGAGTTGAGATGAAAAGTGGTGGCCAGTTTTTAGTAAGAAATAAAGAATTTTATCTGTTTTGAGTCTTTTGTGAAATATACAATGAATTCAGGAGCAATTAGCATAATGCAGCTAATTCATATCTATTTAGCAGTTTCTAAGGTATATCCTAAAAAGCGTATAGTATAGGGTTAATTATGGAAAAGAGAGTATGCTCCGATTTTGAAGATTGAAATCTTTGAAATTTGTTTTTTCAAAAACACTGCATGTAAACTTTCAACAGTGAAAAAAGTACCAATTCATTTAAATTAATTTACTTTTTGTTTATTTAAGAAGAATTTAATGACAGTAAAAAAAAAGAGAGAGAGAAAGAGAGAATGGGGATAATAACAGGGAAAAATATTTAACAAAATGTCTATAAAGTAATTGAATAATGCTGCTGTATTTATCCATACTTCTTTCTAAGCTTATCAAAAGCTATTTTATCCTAAAAAGTACAGAGATTATATTAATATATTTTTCTACAACGAATACGAATACGAATACGAAAAAAAAACTTACTTGAGGAAGGACAGAAGGTGTTACTTTAGTAAAGGCCATATCAAAATCTTTCTTCGTTACAAAAATATCTTCAGCACTTGAGCTAGCATTCAAAGCCATGGTTCCTGAGGTATAGAATCTAGCTCTTAAAGAAGCAACAGCACTTTCTCTTACCAAAGAAGCAAGATCTGCACCAGAAAGGCCTTCACAACGATCATCATTAGCGATTTCCACCAAATCAACATCAGGACCGAGAGGTGTCTTTTTACTTAATTTAGTCAAAATATCTAATCTTTCAGAAGGAGTAGGTAACTCGACATATAATAATTTATCTAAACGACCAGGACGCAGCATGGCGGGATCAATCATGTCAGGGCGATTAGTAGCAGCAATCACATAGACTTGACTACGATTCTCAACACCATCTAATTCAGTCAACAAAGTATTTACAACACGAGCAGAAGCATCTGTTTGTTGATCATCACGACGAGAGCAAAGAGCATCTAATTCATCGAAAAATATAACACAAGGAGATGAAGCACGAGCACGAGCAAACACTTGACGAACACCACGCTCACTCTCACCAACATATTTGTTTAATAACTCAGGACCCTTGACAGAGATGAAATTGGTATTACTTTCATTTGCAACAGCCTTTGCCAACAAAGTTTTACCACAACCAGGAGGACCCCACAACAATACACCAGCAGGATTTGTGATGCCTACACGCTCAAAGAATTCAGGATGGTTGATGGGCTCCACAACAGCCATACGTAATTCATCGCGGACATATTGAAGAGCACCAATATCATCCCAAGTTACATCAGGCACAGTAGCGAAACCTTCACGTTTAGAAGAAGGTTGTACCTTTTTCAAAGAATGTTTAAAGTCGTCATGTGTAATAGCAAGAGATTCTAATTGAGCTTCTGTTAGAGGCTCTTTATGCTTGATAAATTCTGAAATGTTTCTAATTTGTTCGAGAGGTGTTTGTGCTTCGAATTCTTCGACTGTTGTGGTTTGGATAGGTTGATCAGCCGTGGTATTATCTTGTTCTAATGTTGATTGAGCGACTTCCGTCATAGTGGCATCATCAATATCCATTGAATCTATTGCTTGGTTGGTGTCAATTTGAATATCGTTTACTTTTTCGAGTAAAACTGTATTTGTTTTTTCTGCAAATGTTGTAGCTTGTAAATGTTTGAAAATACGCTTAACTGCTGTAACACCTGCGGTAGTGATGAGTGCTTGAAGATCTGCACCGACGTAACCAGGCGTTGCTTTTGCAAGTTCTGCGAAATCAAAATCACCAGCAAGACGAAGTTTGGATGCCAAAACAGTTAAAATTCTATGTATTTGAATTAGCATTTATCAAAATCGAATAGCATTGCCAATATTACTTTTCTCTAGCTTTTTCATCAGGAACACCCATACTGATTTCTCTATCAAATCTTCCTGCACGACGAAGAGCAGCATCTAAAGAATCAGGTCTATTTGTAGCACCAATAATCATGACAGGCTTATTATCAGACTTTTCCCAAGACAAATCTATAATATAAATTAGTAAAAGCTTGAAGACTATATTAGTTGATCAATTACCATCCATGCAAGTTAAAAGCTGAGCAACAATTCTACGTTCCATCTCTCTTTGTGCAGTTTCTCTTTTAGGCGTAATCGCATCAATTTCATCAATAAATAATAAACATGGAGCATTTTCCTACAGCAAAACATCAATATACAGAATGATAAATCAAAAAATCATGCATCTTTACCTTGACTTCCTCAAAAACTTCACGAATCTTTTTCTCTGATTCACCAGACATACCGGAAACAATTGATGGTGCTGAAATATTAAAAAAAGGTACATTCAATTCCTAATATTCTACATGTTAGTACATTTGTATAGAGCATAAATCTAAACACAGCTTACACCAGCAATAGCATGAGCTAATCTAGTTTTTCCACAACCTGGAGGGCCATGCAAAAGTACACCACGAGGTGGTTGAACACCAGTATGAAGGTATACTTCAGGATGTGCTAATGGCATAGCAATCAATTCCATAATTTCTTCAATGCAATGATCAATACCACCTAAATCTGATAACTTTGCTTTGGGAATAAAAGGTGCTTCTCTAGTTTCAGATGAAGCTACATGAAGAGTTAATTTAACATATATACATATATATCGATACATGAATATCAAGCCAACATACTTTTAGGTCTTTTTGATGCTGATCCAGAATCTTTGGTAGTCTTTGATCTCTTTTTTGATTTAGATGTTGCAGCTGCGGTTGAAGCTTCTTCATTAGGTGTAGTAGCAGGAATTTCAGCATCATTGATGATGGGAATAATGGGTAGCTCCTCATTCAATGGAGTTGATACATTGACAGGAGTTGCAGCACCTGATTTAATAACGGGAGATGCTGCACCACTGCTTGCTGGACTTTTGTGCAGGTTCCACAAATTAGTGACAGATTTGTTCATTGCATTGTCTTCTTGTGCAGGCTTAATATTAGTGGCGTTAGTTTTCAAGATTGTTCCCGGTGGTAAATATTCAGTCAACCATGATTCTGTTTTTTTCTCACTCACCAAAGCGTATTCTGCTGAAGCTTCTTCATCACCGGATCCAGAACTATTAAATGCACAAATAATTAGTTTTCGTTGAAAACAACTCCAATAAATATAGCTTTACAGTTCAGCTGCTTGTGCATTAGCTTCATTTTCCATAGCTTCAAGTGCTTTTTCTAAAGCAAGCTCAATTGCCTGGCTTTTCTGTCTGCGCAATGTTGGTTCATTTCTATTAATGTAAGTCAAAAGAGTGACAGGCGACATGTCAGTGTGTCCCGCTGCCTTGTATTTGTTAATACATGACAAAACTCTGTTCTCAATTTGCTTTGTCAATGGATTTCCACTCGGTTTTTGCTTTCTTGGCCCCATAATGTCAAACTGTATTGAATGTAAATAGAGAGGATTTACGAAAAAAGAAAAAATTTGATAAAACAAAAAGACACTCTCCATTGAAAAACAAATTCCGGTTTGGAATAGACTAGGTCCGGTATAATATAGAAATTGGGGGTGAATGTATACCCTTCAAACAAAGTATTGGGGGGCATATTGAAACAAAAGACAAATTCATATAAGCAAACAGTTTGGATCCTTCTCTCTTTCTTTATAGGCACGATGGCTAGAGTAAGTTATTATTTTAAAAAGATTAAATGAAGCAATTTGTATACACACATCAGAAAGATACAAGACATGGACACACTGATCAGTAATAAACAAACATACGATTTCGACTAATGTATGGATATAATGCATCCATCCATCCATCCAATCCATCCATCCAGTTGTTGATTAGTCGATAAGCATCTGATAGTATCACTCATCATATCAATAATACATGTATTAAATGCAGCATATCAACATTCATATTCTCGATATATTTCACTAAATCTATGTCGAAATTTTGGTCAATTTATATCAGATACCATCAAATAGAATATAGCACCTCTGAAAGTGTCTTGATATCTCATTTTGATTGTGTACAAATTGCTTTGAACAAAACTAGATTTCTTCTCTTTTCTAACCATGCATTTACTTTATTGTTTTTCTTTATCAACAGTTCCACGAATATCAGGTAAATTTGCATATATTTAATAGTATTTAACAATTATGCTAAAACGAACATAATAGGTGGTTGGTCGTAAACTCCCTTCCGCCCAAGAAGTTGCTCCCAAGCTTTTCCGTATGCGCATCTTCGCTCCCAACGTTGTTGTTGCCAAGTCTCGTTTCTGGTACTTTTTGAAGAAGCTCCGTAAGGTCAAGAAGGCTGCCGGTGAGATTGTCTCTGTCAACCTCGTACGTATATTGGTACAAAGATAATTTTAGGACTATAAATTAACATAATCCCTTAGATTGCCGAGAAGCGTCCTGAACAAATCAAGAACTTTGGTATCTGGATCCGTTACGATTCTCGTTCCGGTACCCACAACATGTACAAGGAATACCGTGCCATGCGTCGTGTTGAAGCTGTTGAAACTTGTTATCAAGATATGGCTGCTCGTCACCGTGCTCGTTTCAGATCTGTTCAAATCATCCGTGTTGCTGAAGTCAAGGATGCCGATGTTCGTCGCCAATACATCAAGCAACTCTTGACCCCCAAGCTTGCTTTCCCCTTGCCTCATCGTCTTGCCAATGTCGAGAAGAAGCATCGTGCTCTCTTTGTCGCCAAGAGACCTACCACTTTCTATTAAATCGTTTTTTAGCTCGTGTAATTTTTTTTTTCAATTTCAATTAAAAACACACATTTTGTTATAGATTGAATGGAAAGATATATAGTTTTTTTTTTTTTGGATGGGATTTTTTTTTTATGAATGAAAATATGTGTTTGGGATTTGAGAACAATAATTAGATTCCATAGACAGGTGACAGATTGAACAGAGTTGGAATAAGAGATTTGACACTTCTGAAAATTGCTACTCTTTTTTTAGTTTTTATTTTTTATTTTTTTTGATACGCTCACAAGTTCATTGGATTGTTTTCACCATTTTTTTGATGATATAAATCAAACAAAAAATAAAAGAAGATAGAATAGATGTTGCAGAATTATAAGTTTATTTCGATTTTGTTATATTTTACTACAGTTTATACAGATAAAATTCGGTAGAGATCAAAAGCATAGTTTTTTCCAAAGTAAATTGGACTTAAACTTGAAATTAACTGCTGTATATTTGTTGATGAAAGTGTAGATGCAATATTTCAACGTAGGCTCCCCATTTTCGTATCTGTGATTCAATAATTCAGTTTGTAGATGGGATTTGTAGTTGTTTGATTTATAATTAATGTGGAACTAAAAGTTGGGTTTCCAATGCGAAATTTGTAGTAAAAAATAATATTTTTGGTTGTTTTAAGATTGGTATATCAAATTTTTTGTATTATTATGAACATGAATAAACAATAGCTTCGTGTACACCATTTCATTCATTCCAATTATCACATTCTGACTTACATAAGCCTCTAGATATTTTCTTTAGATTCCTAGATTCTTGGAAGGGGGGGGGGGAGTTTTAGAACGGAGATGGTTACAAAAATCAAATTTTTCAGTATAAAATGAATGTAGAACAAGGTAATTGCATCTGTTTCTTTCTTTAAACATTAATCCATCCATCTGTTCTAATGGTAAGTACGCTTTTTTATTTTTATGATTAAAACTTCACTTGTTTCTCCAATATGATCAAAAGGGAAAATTGTATCGAAACAAATGATAGCTCTTTTTTCTTTTTTTTTTTAAAAAAAAAACTACAATTTTTGTTTTGTTGGCTGTATCTTTTTTTACAAGATATCCTACAATGGGCTTGATGTCGTTATACAAAGAGTATCTTTTGTGAAAAACGGATTAACAATATAATAATCTGGCTGAGTTGTGTCTCTATTTCTTTACGGAAATATCCAACTTGTTAGAGTGTAGTTTTATCAGAGTTGTGAATTTGTAAAAAAATTTGAATCTGATCGAACCCTTATCACTCCATGACAGCCTCCATCCACCAAGAAGTCTATTGGTAAGAAGGTTGCTCCTTCTCCTTACGCTGTTAAGGGTAAGCAAACTACCAAGTCTGCTGCCAACCCTTTGATTGAAAAGACTCCCAAGAACTTTGGTGTTGGTCAAGATGTTCAACCCAAGCGTGATGTTTCTCGTTTCGTCAAGTGGCCTCAATATGTTAAGCTTCAACGTCAAAAGAAGATTATCTACCAACGTCTTAAGGTCCCTCCTGCTCTTAACCAATTCACTCAAGTTTTGGATAAGAACACTGCTACTCAAGTCTTCAAGTTGATGCACAAGTACAGACCTGAGACCAAGAGCGAGAAGCGCGATCGTCTTCGTGCTGCTGCTCTTGCTAAGTCCGAGAAGAAGGAAGTTGCCAAGACTGACAAGCCTGTTGTTATCAAGTACGGTATCAACCACATCACTGCTTTGATTGAAGCCAAGAAGGCTCAATTGGTTCTTATTGCTGATGATGTTGACCCCATTGAGTTGGTTCTTTGGCTCCCTGCTCTTTGCCGTAAGATGGGTATTCCTTATGCTATTGTTAAGGGTAAGGCTCGTCTCGGTACACTTGTTCACAAGAAGACTGCCACTGCTCTCTGTTTGACTGAAGTCTCTGAGGCTGATAAGGCTGAATTAGCTACTATTGTCTCTGCTGTTAACACCAACTTCACTGAGAAGTGGGAGGATGTCCGTCGTCACTGGGGCGGTGGAATTATGGGTCCCAAGTCCAACGCTAAGATGGCCAAGCGTGCTGCTATCGCTGCTAAGGAAATCGCTGCTCGTCAGTAATTACTTAATCAAATAAATTAATATCAACTAATTTGTTACAAACTACTTTTCTCTTTTAATATTCTGTAAATAAATTTCTATACTTTCCCTTTCATTTTATATATATATATTGAAAAATCCCTTTTAAAGTTAATAATTTAATGAACATGTTAATTGTTTCTTGTCATACGTTTGATTATTATAAATCAGAGTAACATCAGCTGTCTAATTCTAGGGTTCGCTATTGGTGCAGATAACTAAATTGATATATTCAGGTACAGGATTTCCTTTTTTAAACAATAGGTAATTCTTTTATAAATAAGCTTTATATGTTCATTGTTTAAGCTTTCTTTCTCTTTTATTATATACACATATATATTTAAATATAAATATGATAACAACTTCATCTTCGATCAATATACAACAACACGATAATATCATGATAACATCCAATTCTTCCAATAATATGCACTCTCAGTATTTCAAAAGTCAACACGATCAAGATTATCGTCCATTACCAGCAGTTTTGACTGGTATGTATTTGCATTTATAAATACTTATATATCATGATGAATTCTTACATCTATCTATGTAGATTTTTTTGCGCTTAAATTATGTGATCTTATTCCAACTCGTCCATTACCAATTGGATCAAAACGAACAGCACCAGAGTTAGTGTATTTTATCTTGAAAATCACATCACAAGCTCGTATATCATGTCACATTGCTGTTGTAGCTCTTATTTATATTGAAAGATGTAAAGCAGCGCTTCCAAAAAATGCAATTGGTGATCAAGGTAGTGCATATCAGCACATGAAACGATGAAATCAAAATTATTAATAGTTTTCCATTATATAGATACAATTCATCGAATATTTGTGGCCTCGTTACTTGTGGCATCAAAATATTTACATGGCACATGTTGGGGTTCCAGCCAAAATCTTGTTACAACAGACGAACAAAAACAACAAAAATCAACTGAAGAAACACCTGTTTGGCTGAATAATGCTAGAATGGCAAATATTTGTAGTAGATTTTATACATTGCGAGAAATTAATCAATTAGAATTATCATTTTTAAGCCTCATCAAATATAATTGCTTTGTAAACCCAATTGAGGTTCAAGAATACTTGGTTTTGAATAGACAAGACTTACTATTATAGATATTCTCATTAGAGATACCCTTAAGCATTATATATATGTCCATTATTGCTATATAGTATATAGTCGTAATAATACCCTTAATTTAATAAAGAAAATTCTATTGCATATATACAAAATGTGACACAAACGCAGAGAGAATTAATGAAAGCGTGCACTAGTGGTCATTTTTTTCTGCTTATTTTAAAATTCTTATCAACTTTTTGTGGTTTTGCAGTGCTTCCACTCTCAAATCGTACATTTTTTTGAACTTAGTGGTACATTACTCGAAAATAAAATGGAGCATTCAATCAATTAGATTCGAACAAAATTTGTCCTTAATTTGGAACACTTCTGGAACTTAGATTGGAACACTCTGTCGGCTTGTTTTTTTTTAGGTGAAAACGGTTACGACAACTGATTATCACCTTAATTTTTTGTAAAACATCATGGACAAACAGATGTCCTGAAATGAAAGGCTTTTATCTTGCCCCGATTCATTCATCGAGTGACGAAAGTGAGATGGTAGAGAATAGAAACAAATACTATAAATGCGTATATCTTACACCGTACCATACTATCCAGAAATGAATTCATTTGAGCAATTGTGGGATATTGTTAAGCACAAAAATAAAGCATAATCAATTTATGGAGACTGAAACGCTTACATAAAGAATAACTGAAGCATGTAATCAAACCCCTTTATTTCGCCTTGTCAACATTACTCAGCACTCTAAAAACCATTTTGAAAAATGCTTAAACAAAGTTCCTCTACTTTTTAGATTAAATATCATATACAGTTTTTAATACAGCAGAAGAAGGGAGTAACTATGAAAAATTAAGGTTGCTCATTGGATGGACTTTTTCTTTTTCGAGAAAGACGGTAGGTTTGAGAAGAAAGCCATATTGTTGACGGGATTGGTGGGCTTCGGTGATTGTTTTCTGCGGCTTTAATTATAGACAGTTCTGCCTTTTTACTAGTTTCTAAAGCAATATTCTGTTTAAACAACACAGAGAATTTAGTTCAAGACACACTATTTAATTATTATTAAATCCATTCTTACTTTCAATTGCACAATGCTTGAAATAATATGAGGAAGAAAATATAGCTCTTCTAAGTTTCTAAACAATTTAACCTTTGATGTTTTAACCATCCTATACAGCTTTGGCGATTTTATGTCCATAACGCAAGTGATTATTTCGTCGCCTTGGCAGATTATTCCACAAACAACAGGCTTTGGAACTCGGTTAAAAACAAGTTCGTTGTAACTTAATCGCATCTGTTTTCCAAGCTTTACTATATCAGATTCAACTGCAGAGTAATTGTTCGTTTTTTTTAAATTCGCCAATTACCAAGACACACTTCACATTAATTGCTATGCTGTAAACCGTGAAATCCGGCTTAAACTTTGAATCTTTTTTTAGTTCTCCATTAGCCCTATATAAATACTTCTCAATAAGTTGCATTTTTTCATTTTTTTTTATAAATATTTAAAATTACCATTTGATTTTAAAGCAAGGATCTTTACTAAAAATTGAAAGAAGTAAATGTGATAGATAGTTGTGAACAAGAGAGTCTTCAACAGAACAATCTGGAGCTCCAGAAACAAATACAGTAGCCGCGGTATTTAAGGCTAAATTTTTTGGCAGGGTTTTTTAGCCTTATATACCGCGTAGCCTTATATGCCGCGGTGACTGCAAAACTTAAAAAACAGTCACATATGGAATATACAGCAAAAGTTATACTGCACTATAGTTGAGGCAACGCATTTTTAATTCTATTTAAAGAACAGTACTAAAAAGAAACCAGAATATATACGGTATACAATTATTTTTGTTGAAAACTTTTCGTTCTTATTGCTACCGAATCAGATATGTGACAAACTGCTCGTAATTATTCGAAAATAAAGAATTATTAATAAATTTAACAAAAAAAAATACGATTTGCCAGGTTTGAACCTGAGCCTTCAGATTGATAGCCTAAACCTAAAACCAGTAGACTATCTTCAATTATTAAAAATAAAAAAATTTTAAATTTATAAGTAATAAAACTAAATTAATTTGATCACGTGACAATATGTATATGGCTTTAAAGATATTCAGCCAATATTTAAGGCTCAAATAATTTTACGCCCTATTGAATATGAAACTCAGCGCTGTAAATAAGGCTATAGCAAAAAAAAAATCTTAGCCTTATATAAAATAAGGCTAATAAGGCTATTTCCCTGCTTAAAAAAAAGTTTTTGAAAAATCTTAGCCTTATATCCCGCGTAGCCTTAAATACCGTAGCTTTAAATACCGCGGCTACTGTAATGGTAATCTAAATACAGCAAGAATGTTAACAAGATTTCATAAAAAAAAAACAATGGAAGTTTTTCGTTAATATCGTTAATATCGTTACAATTGGCTTAATACATGAGCAGTATGCAAATCTACATCGTTTTTCTCTTTTGCTGCTTCACACAATATCTTTCCACAAAAACCCAAAGAAGCTATCCAGTCGTGTAGGGGTTTCTTAGAAAAAAATTTAATAAATTGATCGTTACTTCTATACGTGTCCTCTTACATCAACAATTTCTTGGCATCATTTATGTGCTTTGACACCCATTTCTGGACGGTATTTCTTGGTGTCTAGACTTGATATTATAGCCTTGTGGTCTTCTAAACCAAAATATTTAGAAGCAGACTTACTAATGTCTGTGTCAAATATGAATATGTCATTGATTGCCCTGATAGTAAAGAAAGTAAATAAGAGTTGAAACTGGTTTTGAGCTTTAACCTTTCACTTACAGCAAACGGATGTCTGAAAGACTACCTGGATCTTTCTCTAACTTTATGGTGTTACTTTTTAGTAACCTACATTTTCCTGAGACGCACAAGTCGCCAACAACCCATTCACCTTCTTCAAAAACTTCTTCATGATCACCAGCTTCTTCTAAAACTCTTTCGCAATCAAAGGAATATTGACATTCTCGAGCTGGGTGGTGATCAATCGTGAGATCAGAGGGAATATTATCACTATCATCATCGCTTTCTTCACAAATATATTCTTCTTTATAAATACGTTCATCAGCAACTTCTTTTTCTTCGTTATCTCCTTTTTCTTCTTCCTGCTTTCGTATGTCATGGACATGACTCTACATTTATGTTTATCAAGAACAGAGGTCAGTATATAAGAATCTTTTTCATATTCAGATAAAATGTTATAGCACGTATTTACATTATCTATGTTGTTATTATCACTTATAGAAACGGAATTATTTCCAGTAATAGTATAATTCACAGAATTTTTATCTTCTTGATCTTTTCTTTCGATCTCCTAAGAGTAAAAATTGGTCATTTAATTCGATATGATTTGCTTTATTTTGTTTTTGTGCATAATACATTTTGAATTAAGTTATTGAGATGACTTTTAATTTTTTGAGGTGTTTTTGGATCATCGTAAATTGTGTTCAGTTTATTCAAGTATGAATTTAATAAAGTCTGTTTCTTCGTAGCACGTCGTTTGCTTTCATTGATAGTTTTCGAAAATAATTCAAAAGACCATTCTGAGATTGGGTTATTTGAAAAGAAAGTTAATTCGTAGTCATCGCCTTTATAAGAGTATTTGTAATCTGTTATGTTCATTGTTGTACAACTAGTTTCAATGAGACTTGAAACGAAACAATTTTACGCATTTTTAATATTTTTATTACTCGCTTGAGCGAGACATTATACAATTTTATTGGACAATACAATTACTGATGTCATAAGTTTGTCACTTAAGAATTCATTTGCAACAATTTTTGTCAACAGAATTTTTGAGAAAAGATTTTCCATCTTTATTTCATAATCATTATTTTTTAACCATTATTAGAATCTATTTTCTGTTATTCTGACTTACAGCATAATAAACACCGCATAGTATTGTTGATTTTGGTTTTTTATCAAAGATTTTAATTCTTATTGCCATAAGTATCCCTTAATGATTTGATAATGTTCTAACAGCATTAATCTTTTCTTATAGAAACTTGTAAATTTATTTACTCTTAGAAAATTTGAAACACTTATTCACTTCAACTGCTGTTTATCCTTATCTTAATATGACTCGGGCTCAGGTATGAAGTTGGGTCGACAAATAGGCTTGCTATATCTTTAGGACTTTGTTGTGATATATACCCCCTGTCAGATTAACCTTGGGAGCTTGGGCGGCTTCCTATGCCGTCGACAATAGCCTTCCTTTAGTTTCTTCTTTATACAACCAAACTATTGGCCGTGGCTCGAAGGTTAATGCTCGTCTCTTTTATATAATTCATGTACTATGCAGTCAAGTGAAGTCATTAAAGCAGTAAAATAACTGGTGATATTTATTTTGAGCAAGTATAGTTTTAGAAATGTATTCCAACTCTCTCATTGATGTTGATAGCTTTGTCATACCATGGAAAAAAAATAACTTCTATATTGGTTTTTTGCTTGTTCACTGGTAATATTATTCTTGGTTTTATTTTCCTCATTTTTACTAATAAGTGAATATAGACACCAAAAGTGCTAATCTTAGTTGTCTGGACTGTGTTTCAGTATACAGTTTAACTGCCCTTTCACAGCAAGTTCCAAAAAGTCAAGAAAAAACACAAAAAGTTGTAGATGGTACAAAAAAAAAGAAAAAGTCTCCTATATGGAACTAATTCCCAAAAGATAACTGAAGCATATAATCAAGTCCCCTTATCTCATCTTGTCAACGTTACTCAACGCTCTAAAAATCTTGTCGAAAACAGCTTAAACAAAGCCCCTCTACTATTTAAATAAAATACTTTGTATTAATTCCAAAAATTGTTTAGATTGGGGTTCACAGTGTGTTTTTTTTCGAGTAATGTACCACTAAGTTCAAAAAATGTATGATTTGAGAGTGGAAGCACTGTATCTCTGTATCTTTCCTTTTTAACACGATCGTCTACCCTATCAATTTTAAGGAATATCATATTCATTTAGCTGAAACTTGTGATTTATATAGGAAAATGGCTTCCGATAATGCCATAATTGGAAATTGATGATATTCTCGTCATCATGGAATGCTGGAGAAAATCACACTACCACATGTATTCGGAAAACTTGCATTTCTGTATATGTGGAGTATAATCAAAGTACTGTGCTTCCACTCTCAATTTACCGGATGTTTGAAGATTCTTCCCATTTTTTTTTGTATGATTTTGGATACTTGTGTCAGGGTAAATTGCCCAGAAAAAGGAGACTGACTTAGTCACATATTTGAAGCTAATTAGCCCAGCTGCTTGGAAATAAATTACCCAGTAATTTGATCAGCTTCTGGTCAAAATGATTCTATCTAGGTTAGATTCAATATGACTCTACATATAAAGCTTATACTGTAGGTACATGACCACGAACAAAATCGATCATCATACAGAAATCGTTACTTTTTATTCTGGATAAAATCCTATTTAAATATAATTCACGTTTATCTCTTGTCCTTTCAATCACTATTATATTGAAGCCGATTCTTTTTTGACATTATATAACCACTGTTTGTCTTAATAAAATAACATTTATCATTTATACAGCTTTCTTTAGCCTCTTCTTAAAAAAAAATATTTTCAATAGCTCCATATATCAATGCTGTGTTTTCATCAGATTAAACCAAAATGCTTTTTCCTGCCTGTTTGCTCTTCTCATTGCACTTGTTTACGATGAGCTGTAGAGCTCATTTTTGCATTTTTAGCTCTCTACAACCTTTCTGCCCCAATAGATGGTTTGTATTAGAAAATGAAATCTTTTATTGTTTATATGTGTGTTGCTCTTCTAGTGTATTTTTTGATTTTAACATAGTAACAGTTTGATCAGCTTATTACACTAGAAATTCTGTCGCATTCTCCATTTGATTCCATCATTATTAAATCAAGGATGTTCTTTTTTTTAAGCATTTTGAGAATATCTCGACGAAAAATTAATATTTTTAAAAAAAACTAAAACGGAACTGACAGAGCTTATTAAGGTCTATAAAATGAACTGAAAGCAACTGTTATTTAATTTGATAAATATTTTGAAATCTACTACAAAAAATGTCAAAAAAAGGAAAAAAAAAAAAGGGCTCGAAATTTTTTTATACTTGTATACAGTACCCGCGCTATATAAGGCTACATTTTCTGTGAGATTTTTTTTAGCCTTATATAGCGCGGCTACTGTACATGTATTTAACTGTTTTTTTATATCACAATCACTGCGTTTTATAAAGCTACGCGTTCAATAAGGCTGAAACCCCTTTGCAAAAAGTTAGCCTTATATAGCGCGACTACTGTATGCTATAGAAAGCATTAAAACAAGTAATTTTTATTATCAAAAATTACTAGCATAGCTTAATTTTTTGTGGAGATATGAGAGCTCAAAGTTTTTAATTTTTAATCGTGAAAGGCGAAATGAGTGCAAAATCTGAAACATTAGCACTGAAAAAAGTTATACCAACTGCAAAAAATAGGATACTTCTGGATACTTGATTTTGGATAAGAGTTGAACATCTCAGGTTGTTGCAGATCAAAAATTATTTCATTGAAAAGCTCAAAATCCGGTTTGCAATGTCCCAGAATGTGGTATAAATAGCAATACTGTATCATAAATAGTAAAGACACCTTTTTTAACAACCTTTGGACACTTTCCCAGACAGCAATCTCCATTGAATAAAGTTTATATTTTAAAAGTAGTTCTTATAGTTATTTTCCTCTTTTAGCGTGTGTTTTTATCCCCATAACAAGATAGTACATTAGTGTATAATTTTTGTTTGGTATTATTTGATAAAAAAAAAATGTAGAGCTGGATAAAGATTTGGACACAATTTTTTTAAAAAATAAGCAGTAAATTTTATCTATCTTTGAGTTTGTTATGAGATATAAAATAACTTAACAGATAGCATAATTTGTTGTGCATCTTCTAAGTAGCTTAGAGACTTGAGTTTCATTTTTCGCAAGATAGATAAAACGAGCCTCGTTGGATTTAGCAATTTTGAGCTATTTCTTCCTAGGTTGAGATGTGGATCATTGTCTTGTTTTCATCACCTCAGTAATGGAAGAGAAAAAAAAATGGAAACATAGTGCATGATCCAGTTTTGAGCGTTAGACTCGTGTAGAAATATGAGCAAAGCAGTACCTTGATAATGCTGCTTATTGGTGAATTTTGGAAAAAATATGCGTATTGTAAAATAGAGTTATATTTATGTGTTTGAATACGTGTGCCTAGACATGAATTGGCATAAAATGTCGACATTTCATTTTATGCTTTACTAAAATGTCTATTTTTGCATTAGTAACACAGGCATTTGTTCACAACTTAGCGAAAGTGTCCCAAGAAATTTCCAAGGTTATTGACTACATGATGATGTTTCCAACATCTTGACAAATTCTTGCATTGAATCTCAAGAGTCAAATGTCAAATGTACTGTTAGATATAGAGAATACATTTAATTTTTTAATTTGGGCGGGAGAGATATAAACTAACGAACATTTATGCATTAAGGCCATTTAATGAGATATTTTTTTAAGCTTATATATGGTAGTACTTATACTTATAGATGACAACATTTTATTATAAATTACACTCTAAAGCTAAAGCTTGAACTTGAAAAAGTCCATATGAACAGAAATTTCTTTGACTACATGGTACAAGAAAATCTCCCCTTAAACTACAAATTTGATAGTATTACTATGCATATAATAATTAATTGCTCTCTATCAGATATCGTCCATTCTAAAGCTCACAACTAGTTGATTTGTATGCATATCCTGTATCATTTGCATCATTTTTCTCTGTCTGATTTTAAAAAGCTGCTATTCGCAGTTATAAACTCAATAAACAATCGCGACTTTCACTTTTCGCTCTTCCATACAAACTTTTTTATTTTACTGTAAGATAATCATGTCAAAGCGCTTATTTTCACAAATTATAACTGACGATGAAGAAGGAGGAAGAGAAGATTTCACAAAATTGGCTATTCCTTTAAGTAAAAAAGTACCAGAGTTAGTAAATGGTATACCTGTATCTGGAGAAGATTACCTTTTGGTTGTTCGGTAAATACTACAAAAGTTTATTTAAATCTTTTTTACTCACTTTATATACTTAGTCAACAAGCCAAAAATTGTGTTCAAACTGCCATTGCTCCCTTTCCAACCAAAAAAAGAAAAGTTCAATTACCATCTCATTTTCAATTCTTTAGTAATGATGCAAGCAAAGTTGAAGAACAAGCGTCTAGTGCTTGGAGAAAAGGATTTTCACGGCCATTTAAATCCTACCAAAAGGTACAGGAATTTCTATTTTTTGTATATTTGATGGATACTTACAAAAATTTCGTTCTAGTTTATGCAAAATAACAAGTCAGAATCAACAAAACATAAAGAAATCACATCAATTGATGAAGCATATAAAATTCTCTATACACAAAATCAGGATGTAATTCCATTTGTACCAACTTTATCACAGGTAAAAATTGGATACAGTCATTTATGTGCGTGAAATATTGATTAATTTTTGTTTAGCATACTATTTTACGATTACTACAATATCACATTCAGTGGTTAAATACAAAAAAAGATATTAATTTGATGGTAAAAGTACGCACTATCCATGTACACAAAATTCATATTATTTATGCTTATTTAAATAGTGTCGTTGGATATTCAGTTTATTGGTATTTTTAGATCCTGTATTGACATCACAACATATATCTTTGCTTCGAGACTTGTCCCGAGAGTGCATTAAAAGCCGAGCCAATTCTCAACAAGATCTTGCTCCTTTAAACATTGTAATCACCATCATAGCAGAAGTATTTGGACAATCAGATTTGGTTTAATTCTTCATTATATAAATGTACAATAAGACGATACCCATAAAAATCATGCCATCAAAAGTATGAGTATGATTTGTTTTAAACAAACTTATAGGTGGTTTATCTCGAATAATCACGCGTGGAGTTGTATATACTATATACTGTCATGTTATGATGAATAGAAAATATCACAATAATCACCACGCAAACTTAAAGAAAAATAAAGAAGAGGAAGAAGCTTAGTAAATCAGAATTCGAAAATTGATTTTAGAAGATGTTATACTACTTCATCGAGTGAATTACATACATTATATTCATATCAACATCAATAAAAAAAGTATTATAGTAAATTGGACATGCTATTCAATTAGTGGTGTTCTTATTTAATTTAGAAATACAGAACATTTAGCACTGGTTTAAAATGCTGCATTTTCTGATATTGATTTTTCTCTCAATGGATCAACACCTCCCAAATATATTTCAAATAGCTAAACTTTACCTGTAAATACATTTACAACACCTCAAACTAACAGTGTATATAATTTAGTACATAAGTAATAAATAACTGCAATAAAGCAGATTTGGTAGCACAATTCCTTAAATTTGGTTCAGTATACTGTATATCGTTTGTAAAAGGTGGTACCATATGTATACGAAATGTAGTATAATCATTTTCAATTTACATGAAAATGTATATAACTCCTTTTTTCCTCATAATTGTCATGATTAAAAAAGAGGAATGAACACACTCCTAGTTATTTCAGGAGCATACAGTACGTAATTTTATTGTTTGAAACTACTAATTCTTGGCAAGATTTTTCATATAATTGCATATACTACAGAGGAGTGTGTGTGTGTGTGTGTGTGTCTGTAATCTATTAAATGTAACCTTTGAGATTGAATACCTATTAGTTGTTTAGACTCGTCTTGGTGGTCGATATATATTATATAGCCAGATAACTCTGTACAATGTTTATAAAGCGTCTCTTTTCCTTTTTCTGGTCAATCATTACTACTGCAGATATAATGATTTATGACGATATATACTAGTTTAGCGCATAATTTTGAGATAATAGCATTATTGTAGTACATTTCTTCAATGTTATTATAAACACACAGAAGAGTAAAGAGATCAAGAGAATTACATTCATTTTTGTTGCCATAGATACGCAACTATGCACTTAATCTGTCGTCTTTCATGCATGCATTTCGTAAACAATTTCATAAATAATCAGGGTTTTTCCTATTTAGTCGAACAAAAGAGTACAAAGTACTTAAAAATGAGTAGCAAAAAAAAAAAAAAAAAAAAAAAAAAAAAAATTATAAGTGTTACATGCAACTGATAATAAAAAAAAATGGTATCCATTAAATTCTATACCAATGTATTTATTCATCTTTTTCTATTTTATTTTTTTAAAACAAGTATCATGGCTCGCTCACCCTCATTAATGGCCGTACCAGCAACAGGAATCTTTTTTCTTGCTAGTGCAACCTATTTCTATTACAAAAACAAGAGACAGGAAGATACTCTTCCTCCAATAGCTCCTGGTTATTTCCCTATAGTTGGACATTTATTGCAACTATTAAAACCTGTTCCTATTCAGCAATTGTTTCACAAATGGAGCCTTGAAGCTGGACCTATCTTTACTTGCTATTTTGGAAATCAACGCTGGATTGTACTGAGTTCTACTGAAACTATTCGTGATTTAATCGTTGATCGTGGCACTGTATATTCTTCAAGAAATTTACCAGATACACTTGTTCATGATTTTATGCAAGGAGGTAAGTTTATGTGGATGTCTTTTTCATATTTTTTTTTCTTTCTTTTTTTTTTTTTTTTTTTTTTTTTTTTTTTTTTTTTTTTTAGTTAGTTAATTCATTAAATATGTAGATGAAGGAGGAGGATTTGCTTTCTTTCCTTATGGCGCAAGTTGGCGTAGATTACGAAGAATCGGTAAGAGTTTTATCTACTTAGAATAATATTTTTTTTTACTCACATCGTAAAATAGCACATGGTGGTTTAGTCAAAAACAAAATAAATGAATATCAACCGATTCTTGATGATCGTCGTACTGTTCTTCTGTCTCATCTGTACAACTTGAGTAATGAAAAATCGAATCTCTTAGGCCAAGGCGTTCATCTGTCTAAACTTATTGAACATTATACAATGACCAGCATTCTTGCGATTGCATTTGGTGATATGTGTAATTTCCAACCTGGTGATCCGATTTTACATAAAGCATTTGCTATTACTGAAAAGGCTGCAAGTACAATGAGTCCGTCTGATCAAATCCGTGAATTCTTTCCCATTTTGAAAACAATTTGGCCTGTGAAGAGGGCAAAGTATCTTCGTATTCGTCAAGATTTTAATGAATTTTATGGTACTCTGTTGGAACAATTCAAAAGTAAAATGAAAGAGGATAGTGATAACGTACCTGATTGCTTTGTAAAAGAGATTATGAAATTGAATGAGCTCACTGATCTACAAATCATGAATTTCGTTGGTATCTTTGTGGGCGCTGGCTCAGATACAACAACCTCAACATTGGAGTGGATGTTGGCATATTTAGCAAATCATCCCAAAGTTCAAGATAGAGCATTTCATGAAATAAAGGATGCTATTGGTTTAGAGAGACTTCCTGGTTCTCAAGATGGTATGTGTAAATTAGAAAGAATGTAAATATATGAACTCATTTGTAGTAACTGTATTATAGAACCTTTGCTTCCTTATTTGCAATGTATTATTATGGAAACTCTTCGCCTTCGTCCCCCCGCTCCTATTGCAATTCCTCATGCTACTAGTAAAGATGATGTGTACAAACATTGGTTTATTCCAAAAGATACAATTGTTGTCATGAATTTATATGCTGTTCATCAAGATAACGAGCGTTATCCTAATCCAAATTTATTTGAACCAGAACGTCATATGAACTATGTATTGGAAAGTCAACAACGTAAAATATTTACACAATCTGTAGAAGATCGTCCACATTTAAGTTTCTCCACTGGTCGTCGTGTTTGTGTCGGCATTCATTTAGCTGAGCGTAACTTGTATATGGCAGCTTCCATGTTATTAGCTAGCTTTAAATTTGAAAATATTGATTCTCCTATTGATGTCGATACTCCAAGAGACGTACGTTCTGCTACTTGGTCACCTTCTACCTATAATGTTCGTCTGGTTCCAAGACATGAAAATATCACACAATTTATTTAATAAAGCTATATGTGGTTATATAATTTTGAATGAAATGTGTAAGTAACACATAACCAAAGGAACATTTTACATGCAATATTTGATAGTCCGTTGCCACAGTTTGATGAATTATCTTTTACACAGAATATCACCGGTTGCTCGGGGGAAAATATCAAATAATTTAAAAGAAAGACTTGAACTAAAAAAAAAAACACACAACCTTTCTTTGCTTTATAATAATATAATAAATCATGAACAACGAAATCAAAGAATCTATTGCTAGTACCATCAAAAGTCTCGATAAAGAGCTCCGAGAAATCAGTCTTAAGGTATATTATGTTTTGTTGTTATGTCATTTTCAGTTCTGACATAAAAATCTTAAAGATACATGATGACCCCGAACTCGGAAACAAAGAGTTCCATGCTTATAAGCTTTTGACCGAGTATATTAAATCAAAAGGATTTGAAGTAAGCCATAAAATTGCTGGTTTAGAAACAGCTTTTATGGCTAAATACTCCAACAATAAATCCGGTAGACGTGTAGGCTTTGTATGCGAATATGATTCTTTAGTCGGGTAAAAATATCAATAGATTTTTAACAATATTTATTGTTAACACCTTTGTTTTAGCGTGGGACATGCTTGTGGTCATAATATCATTACTGTACAAGGTCTTGCTTGTTCTCTTGCTTTAAAGACATTGATGGAGCAAGGTTTAGTTCAAGGAACTGTTGTACTTTTTGGTACTCCTGCTGAAGAAACTACTAGTGGTAAAATTAATATTGTTAAAGAAGGTATTCTTCAAGATAATGTTGATTATGCTATGATGCTTGTATGTATTTATGAAAAATGCAATTACTGTAACAATACTAATTTAATGACATTTTTTCAAATAGCATCCCTTTGCTCAAGATGGCATTTACAGTAGAATGTTGGCTTTGGATTCTGCTGATATCGAATTTTTTGGTAAGGCATCCCACGCTGGTATGGCACCTTGGAATGGTATCAATGCTGTTGATGCTTTAATGCAAGGTTTTGATAACATTGGTTTATTGAGACAACAAATTTTGCCTACTGACAGGTAAATTTACAGACATTATATATAAAATTCAGACAACTGACATGTTGTAATTAGAGTTCATGGTATTATTACTAATGGTGGTGCTGCTGCTAATGTAATCCCTGCTTATGCTTCCGCTCATTTCTATGCTCGTTCCGTTACAAAAGATCAATTGAAGGATTTGAAGCCTCGTGTAGATAACTGTTTCAAGGCAGCTGCTCTTGCCACTGGATGTGAGATCAAAATACAATGGGGAAAACTTGGGCCTGTTGAGGATGTATTTATGAACGATGCTTTAGCATTAAACTACAAGCATTACATGGAAAAAGAGGGTATCACTTACAGATCTCGTATTGATGAAGAACAAACTAGTACAGGAAGTACTGATATGGGTAACTTTAGTTACGCAGTTCCTTCCATTCATCCTGCTTATGGTATTCACACTACCGCTGCTAATCATACAAAGGAATTTGCTGCAGCTGCCAGAACTCTAGTCGCTCATCAAGATACATTACGCGCTGCTAAATGTCTTTCTATGACAGCTGCCGAAGTTATGGTTAATGATGATCTTTATAAACAAGTCGTAGATGATTTCAAAAAGGGTAAACCCCAATAATAATGTAATTGTATACGTATATTCCCCTCTCCCAAAATTCAATAAATTTTTTAAGGCTTGAATGCACAATTTTCGTGTAGCTATATCTGTTTTTTTTTTTTTATTTTCCCGCAATTTTCACGCTACTTTAAAGGTTTTGAACATATCCATGAGCATATTTAATATGAAGTAACATTATTTCTATATTTTACAACATGCTTCAGTTAACTCTTACTTTTTTATTTCTTCAAATCAATAGCATTTGACCATCTTTGCTTATTTTAAAGAGGAGACGTCAGATCGAAAAACTGCAATGAATATCCGATATGCTTGGATAATGTAAGATAATCAGCTTCAGCCCCTGTGGTGGGTATTCCATTTGATAATATTTATAGAATAAAGATAAATTAACTACAATCTATGTCTGTGTTTGTGACAATTGTATGGCAAGATTGAGAATAAATCAGCTTCAACTACTATCAATATTCCTTTTGATTCCCTATCTAAAATGAAAGTAAATCAGCTTGAATATTTGCCAGTATTTCTTTTGATTTCATATGTTATATAAAATGATAATACATCAGTTTCACTATCTATTGGTGCTCCATTTGACTATGTTTCTAGGATGAAGATAACTGATTGGAAGCTACTGCTTATATTTATATACAGGATCGAAAGTCTTATGTTTAACTACATGAATGTACAAAGTATCCGTTGTAAGAAATCAAGCTGAGTGCGCCCAATTCCAATTAAACTTATCGAACACGTAACTCGATAATTAAAATTTTAGATTTTTTTTTAAAAAAAAAAGACTAAAATGAATCAGCATGACATGGCATGGACTAATTATAATATAAATTTCAGTATTTCTCCTAGAAGCATACTACAAGATATGTTATTATTTCGCATTTTCCTCCAAGCAATTTGAATAATAACACTCGTATCTTGATCAAACTTGAATGATTCAGGAATAGCCAGCTTAAATTTGAGGAACTGCGTTTAAGATGAAAATAACACGATAAAATACTAAGCTTCTTCTATAAAGACGGTTATTAAATAAAGTATTGTTTATTTTTATTGTCTATTAGGAAATGTTATTTTTGAATTAGTTTGAAGGCTTTCTTTTTTTTTTTTAAAAAAAAAAGCGGTGTTTATGCAATGCAAATTGGTGAAGGGAAGACTGGTATTCAACATTTAATTTGTATATAATAGTACGCATTAGGGGCTATCTAACGAGTTTTGTGGGGTAAAGGAATATTTATTTTCTGATACAAAAAAAAAACAAGAATATACGGCGCTTGCACCCGAAATTATCCAAACTGATTTTGTTGTAAAAACTCATTACTAAACATTTTATTAGGGTTGTTACTAGAATGTTTGTCTTCATTACTGAAACTATTAAAAACCCCCCCCCGAATGATATACTTGTTGCATAAATTATCATCTTTTCTGATACCTAAAAATATACTCAATAAATATTTCTAGTTTTGACTTTACTTTCTAATATCTTTATTCTGTATACAAATAAACATAAACTTTATCAGACTATATGTAATGATTTGATCCATTACATTCTTACTTAAACCCAATTATTATATAATCAGCTCCCAAGTCATATAAATACCAATAATCTATGCAGACTAAATGAACATTAGTGAATTTATCTGTTTCTTTCTTCCCTTTGTATATTTATAACCCCATTCCAAATAAATATATTTTATTACTCAATTATCATTGATACCTATAACCAATTGATATATAATCCAATATAATCCAATCATAGGTATTAATCGTATAGTAGCAATAGCAATTACAATTAGTAATAAAATATATTTATTTGGAATGGGGTTATAAATATACAAAGGGAAGAAAGAAACAGATAAATTCACTAATGTTCATTTAGTCTGCATAGATTATTGGTATTTATATGACTTGGGAGCTGATTATATAATAATTGGGTTTAAGTAAGAATATAATGGATCAAATCATTCAATTGTATTATACTTAATATTTAATCTAATATTTGAGAGACATAGAAAAATTTATTATATTATGAATTTAATAAAATTCACCGCTGTCATGCAACATTATACTGCATGGTTACAATAATATAAAATACAAACAAAGAGATGTTTAAAAAAAATTATGAATTAACAAATGCAATTTTCTATATATTCATCATAAACGTACAAAAAAAGCTCTTGTATATTCAATTATTTGAATTGAAAAACTGTTTTACTACCTTGTTTCAATTTGCAATGAGTTGTTCCATTCGTAACTACTATATTTTCTGATTTAAATATCCCCTACATACCATTGCATTGCAAAAAACAACGATTTTTACGAATAATTTTTTCCTGATTTTCATACATCTCAGGTGTGGCGGCAGTTTAAATACAAAATTTTCTGATGATGAAAAAATTGGATAAAAACGATCCTAAATTTTTAAAATGAAAAATTAACAGAAAACGTGTATAGTAACCTGGCTAACTTTATTGAGTAAACTCAACATAAAATTTAATTTTCTATTTAAAAATATATTTATTAAAAACTGTTGTCACCAAAATTTTTACAAAAAAAGCAAAAACATAAAAATTAGTTTTTAGTGATTTCAAAAATATTTTTATTATAAAAATTTAAATTTAGTACTACAAAAAAATAAAGCAAAAAAATACCTATTATTTGAGGTATTATTTGCTACTCTATTGCTATTTTTCATAGAGTTATTAGCTTTTTTCGAAAAAGTCAAATTTTGGACGAGGGTATACAAGGAGAAATTGATGTTTTTTTTTGAGATTAATTTTATAATAAAATATAATAAAACTAAATAAAAGAAGCATTTTTGGCTTATAAAGTATATGCTTAAACGGTTTCTATCTCGAGTTACAGCCCATTGAAGTTGCATTTTTGTACGCTTTTAATGGAAATAACTTTATAAATAATGTATAAGCTTATTCGGGTTTTCTGCTAGATTTATTTTTCTCTTTTATATATCTGTTTTAAAATATTACTCTTTGAGATTACTTTAAAATTGTAGGAGTTATCAACTGAAAAGTAAATTTTGTGATAATTTTCTCGGTATTTTGAGATACAGCCCGCATAAAACGGAGTTTGATAATTTAGGTCCTCCCGTAATTTGGGCTCGATATGTAGCAGTAAATCTACTCTTTAAATGGTTTTCTTACAGCTTTAAGTTTTGCATCTGACTAATTAAAATTTGGGCAAGTGTTTTACATTAGATTCTACTTAAAATGCAATTGAGATTTTAATTGTTTTTTGAAGATACACACCGTTTTCTATACGCATATTTTGATTTGAATACTTGATAGCATTTACAGCAAAACTATCTATCGATTTACCTATTGATGAACTTTTTAACTTGTTGCATCCACAGTTCTGTGTAGGAACCTTTGTTAAGATTATGGCGTAGTTTAGTAGGATATGCTCTGTTAATACCATGGAATGTGGAATTATTGTATCACAATAGTTTGATTAGATATGCAAATATATACTTTTTTAGAGTAGTCATGATAAAAGAAGTTTGAATATAAAAGAGATGTTTTCCATCTTATAATAAAATTCTTTAATTTTAGTGTGCTATGATGTATCAAATCCGAAAGATAAACAATAGTTCAAGGATCGAAACTTGATCAACAAACAAGCAATTAAATCATGCTTCCAGCAGCATGATCTTCCAGCATGGTATTTCAACACGATATTATATCACATCACATTACTATTGAACAATAACATCCACAGCAATATTTATTACCCCATCATTTTCTCAAACTTAATAGTACATAAACTCTCTCAATTTTATTCAAATAAACGACATCTCTTTACTTGATTAATTCTCTATTTTTTATTCAATAATTTATATTCTAATAAATCAAGGCATGCGGAGAAATGCCATACGAAAAGTTGTGGGTTGGCGACGATGACATTAAACTGGAAATACAGTACTACATAACACTATCAAACAAATTTACCGAAAAAAAGAGCTTGAATGTTAGACCTTGGGCTTGGGAAACACATGCCTTAACCATTCAACCCAACCACCAAGGACAAAAAAAGAAGTTTTTAATTTTAATAATGAAATGTGTATAAAAACCTAAAACATTAGACTAAAAAGGTTATACCAACTGAAAAAATAGGATATTTCCGGATGCTTAATTTTGTATTAGGGTTGAACATCTCATGTACATTTGCATATAAGGTGTTCTATGGTTATTTGGTGAAGAAAAAAGTAGATTGGGGTGGAAAGCAAGACCCAGTTTTTAAGGAAAAAGCAGCGAACTTTACCTTTTTTTAAATTTTTCGTGAATTATATAATAAATTTAGGAATAGGTAGCATAATGCGACTAATTCGTATCTATTTAGCAATGTCTAGGGTATATATGAAAATTACGTAGAATGAGGCTGGTTATAGAAAAGGGAACACGTTCCTGATGTTGAAGATTCAAATCTATGAAAACCAATATGGGAAATAGAAATACAATTCTTCTAGGTTTATTGGAGATAGTTTAAAAGTAAAGAAAGGGTCAAAAAGATTTCTAGAATATATTGGGTGTTAATAGTAATTGTTAAATGTTACTACAAAGCAAATTACCAATAGGGTAATTTATCCATCGTTAAATTATTGAGCATGTAAGAAAGATTGGTGATTCTGGAATGCTTTGTATAATATTAATTATACAATTTCATGTAATTCAACCTTAGATCCTCATATAAGATTCAATTAATAAATTTGATGTGATAAAAGACTATTGGTATTTGGCTGCAGTTGGCGTATATATTCCAGGCATTGTACTATATAGATCGCCTAATTCGTTATACTGAACACATTTTTTCTTTACCCCAACCAGACTGTACATATCTTATACACAAAGATCGCAGAGGGCAACTCTCCTAATATATTATGTGTGAAGAAAAACACCACCAAAATGCACAGCAATCTATAGATAATGCACCCTTATTGAAAGCAATTAAAAACACGATCTTTATGAATACTGCTCCAAGTAAGTGCTAATTTTACAAATATTCAATATTGTATTTGATGAATACATGCTTTAAGTCTCAGCTTTCATCCGTAAAAATAAACTGTTTATCTTTCTAATTAATTAAGTTAATAAAAAATTAAACTTATCTAATCTAAATATCAGTTTTGAAAATAAAATTACTTGAATTCATAAAAATCTTTATTAATGTACCTGCATAACAAAAACTCTAATTGCTCTATATTCTGCAAGGCACATATACATATTAAAGTTTACAGCTACTCTTACTAACAGAGTCCAAAGTTTGTCTAAAGATATCTGGTCCTAGAGTCCTGTCGCTTATTTCGTGGCTAAATTAAGAATCACCTTAATCCGCTGTGATTGCGATGCAATCCGAAAAGCCTAGCCAAGCCTATTCCTGGAACAGTTGCCATAAACTTTATCTATGCATATTGCCAGCTTCCTTGGTAAGAAAAAAAAATTGGTTAGTAAATAGAATCTCAAATAGCCCACTTTTTACCTTTCAGTATTTATACACAAAACTAGCGGTAACCCTCACATATTAAAGCCCACAGCTACTCTTACTAACAGAGTCCAAAGTTTGTCTAAAGATATCTGGTCCTAGAGTCCTGTCGCTTATTTCGTGGCTAAATTAAGAATCACCTTAATTCGCCGTGATTGCGATGCAATCCGAAAAGCCTAGCCAGGCCTATTCCTGGAACAGTTGCTGTAGACACTTAACATGTGAGAATCCTAATGAAATCGTAGGCAAATGACAAGTTTATCGGAATGCAACAGTCAAGTAATGCCTAAGAAACACTATGAACAAGATAACAAAGTTAAAAACTATCTCATTAGCAACACGCGTATGCGTAAATTTTGTAACAGTAGGCGCTGATTGTAATTGAAAGCATTGTATATTTTTTTTTAAAAAACAGCCTCACCAGCTCATAAAGCCCATCAAGAAAGCAATGTTGGCCTATTAGTCCTTTCTTACTTACTAATCATAATATGAAGTTTATTAAGGCAAACTATGCTATGCAATCATTTGATATTGTTAAATTTTTTTAAAGAATCAGGAATCAGAAACCGTGATAAAGCCAATTCCCTCTTCAAGAATCTTATCAAATCGATATCTTTATTTCCTGATACAGAAAAAAACAAGGATATACGACGCTTCGCATCCAAGATTATGCAAACTAATTTTGCTGTAAGTTCATGCTAAACGTTTTGTTAGAGTCGTTATTAATATGTTTGTCTTCATTACTGAAGCTATTGGAAAACCCCGAATGCTATACTTATTGGAATGATATAATGAGAGAAAACACTACTAACAAAAGAGTCCTGAGTCATTTTATAGCAGAAGATGGGATTTCTGATGCAGTTTTACATGTATCATCCAAAAAAAACAAAGTAAGCTATAATTTGCTTCTGTAGCTGCCTTGTCATCTAAATTCTACTATTTTGTTTTGAATAAGATAGCTCATGATACACCAGAGGAAGATGCTGTAACTGATGTAATGCCTAGATTGGTAATTTAAAATTAATCTTTGTACAGTTGATATTATGAATCAACCCCATTATCTAAACTTGTAGCTCTCTCCTGATGCTGAATTACAATCCATGATGCCTTGCAAAATGTTCACTGTAATGTCACCGATTCGTTTGCAGAGCATGAATTTGGAAACAAACAGTAGTCTAGTAGTCAACAACATCAACTTTACAACAAAATTTACACATTTCAAACGATATTCTTACCACAGACTCGAAAAAGACGAAATCCATTATTTTGACGAACTTTTCAACGAGACTCTGTAGGTATCTTATCAGTAAAAATTACATTCTTGTATTAATCGTAATTCTTTCAGTGCAATCTCACATATATTGTTTCTGGATCCATCCACGTACAATGTAGGTCTGACAAGATCACTGGAAAGAAATGATCTGAAGGTTTTGGAGCGCCACTTGAAACAAACTAGAAAATCCGCATCTTGCAAAAGACTGCATGAGATACTCGATTTATTAAATGTAACAGAATAGGTTTCTATATTGGTTGCAAGTATTTATATAATTTCAAGTAGGATATGGATGACATCAAACATTGCATACATTTATTAACTAAATGGGAGCTTGAAGCAATCACTGATAATGATGATAGTACGAAGCACATGATAGTAGCAATTAAGCATATGTAAGTGACGCTGAGTATTTACTGATACTGCACTGACTAAAATTATGTTGCAGAATGTCAATATTACCTACAAATCATATGAATTATTCTCTTTTGGAGCACGAACTTAGAGACTCTTATATAAATCCAATTCTCAATCTCTTTTTTAGTGCCAAGGATGTGATGCAGTATAGATCCCATGAAACAAATCTCCCTGAACGGATTGGTAGATCTGAGTTCACAAAAAGACCAGATGCTGTAGTGTCCACTATCGAAAATACCCATTTTTCTTACACAAGACTTGTTGGAGAAGTTAAGAATGATACTTACGACATGGATTCTATGCTGGTACTGTACGACAAATACCGTTTGAGCATTTATGGAAAAGATATTATTGATAATGGTGTTAAAACTGCCGTTCTCTACCAAGCAATTGGTAAGTAATTTGTGTTGACTGGTGCAGAAAATATGTAAAATGTAGTGACATGATATACGTGTATAGGATTTAAATTGTATTTTTATAAGTGTTCGTTAATTGAAGATGGTTTTTATGCAATTGTGCTTCTATTTGATATCATGTTACCCTCATCATTAACGGAACTACCCTCTTTCGCTTTTAACATACACAAGTTGTACCAAATACGAGATATATTGCAAAATGAATGCTGTATGGCCGAAGGAAATTGCCCAAGCAATTGGAAACGAGAAACCTTGGACACTCCCGTACTTGAAGAGTATTTGAAAACAAACAGTAATCATGTACCATCGACCAAAAGAAAGCACTCTGTTGATGAAAGTTATGTGCATTATCCCAACTAAATTCTCTACATGTATTATCATAAAAAATAAATTTCAGACATTCATTTTTTTTTAAAAAAAAATAAAAGTAAGAACTATACCATGAATAACTATTTTCCAAGCTCAAACCCAAAAACTTGGTACAAATGAGGTAAATAATGGTTTCTATTCTTTAGTTATGTATTTCCCCTCTTAACTAAATAATTGACTAATCTGCTGCATTTCAATCTAAAATAGCTCAACTTATACTAACTAAATGATTTTTTACATCTTGATCCCATACTATCTTCCCAACATAATAATACTATAAAGAATTTCTGACTTAAATGATACTACGTAATATTTTCTTTTATATTGAAAAGAGGCTTTTCAAGTATTTTTGTTTTATCAAACCCAGACCTTAGATAACATTGTCTTGGTGGATAGAAACAGTTTTCAACGTTTTGAGGTATACTAAGAGATTCCCTCGTATCATAGATGTATTATATATTTATTTTATAAAGTTACGAAATGAAATTTTTTATCAATTTTGGTCGCGTTTTTTGGATGAGGTATCATAAGAAAAAGCTTGAATTTTGAATAAAATTCAAAATTTCACCGCAAAAAAAAAAAACTTCTCACCAAGCAATATATTGGTTCAAAATAACCGAAATTGCTTGTTTTTATTATCTTAATAACATAAAACTTATTTTATTATAATTTTTTGATATTTTAGCCTCAAAAGCTGAAAATTGAGATTTCGCTCAATAAAAATTTGCTTTTTGCGCAAAATGCTTTTCAAAGTACTACTACTCGATAGAATACAAAATCCTTTACGAAAATAAATTCTATTGCTAAAGCAATTTACTTGATATTGTTTTAAAATATTAGTACTTAAAGATCAAATTTTTTTTTTTTTTAAAAATTCCATTTTTCGCAAATGGAAATGGATTTCGTAAAATAGATTTAAACGTCGCTTTGCTGATTCTTTTATGTCTGATTTATATATTGTTATTTATTGCTTTTGTTTTATCATATATAGCTAAAAAAAAAAAGATATTTTTTTCAACTTTCCATACCAAAAACAATAAAAAAAAACAAATTATTGTTACTATAAAAGTAACTAAATCCCAACCCTCGGATCTCTAGGGGTCCATTTGGCCGCGACATTTTGTTTTTTTGATCTGTGTAACAAAATTTTGTGTAATGAATGTCTAAGAAACCCCAATCTAACTGAATTTGTTAATGAAGTATTGTACAGAATTCTATCCCGTGTTACAAGAGAAATTTTTGCTAAAAAAAAACAGAATATATACGGTAAATTCTGGATAAAAGAGAAGAAAAGGGCCAAGAGGGTTGTTTAATTGGGTATATTCGATGTTTATGTATTTTGCGCAATTTTAGTTTATCGAATAACGAGAAGAAATAGCTTGTTATTTCAATTCGTTAGGATAATATACTCGGGTTTGTCGAAAGTAGAAAAAAAAAAAAAAAAAAAAAAGAGGTAGCAGCAGGAAAAGAAAATGTCCTCGGATTTATCATCATTATTGGTATTGTATGAGTTAATCAACCAAATGTAACATTACAACAATAAGCAAAAAGGTTAATATTTTACACAGCTTTTCACTGTATAAATAAAAAGGTGCGGTATTAAGGAAACGAGATTTTACAAATTTAGTTTTCATAACTTTTTAAGAACTAACAGAAGAATCTTCCAATTTTTATATATATATATTTATATATATATATACATATTTTTAAAGGAAAACGAGGAATTTATTCTAATACAAATGACGTGATTAAATTCAATACAGCGTCTGGTTTCTCCGCATGAACTAAAATGTGATATTTAGTACGATTTATGTCAATATACATATATGAAGGACTTACCCCAATGTCCAGCACCAGCAACTACTTCTAATTTTGAATTGGGAAACATTTTTTTAATTTGCTTTTCCTTGTCATGAAATGGTTGCAAATAAGGACTTTCACCACCAGCAATAAACAAAGTTTCGCGTTTATATGTTGCATTTTCAGGTACATGAAACCCACCAATATTATCCAAGGAATTCCCTAAAATATCATATGGAATACGGAAACGCAAAGCACCATCTGACATGCGTTTAAGGTTTGTCAATAAAAACATACGAACTCCCACATTAGATTCATATTGAGATAGGATCTTATCGGCTTCGCTTTGTTTAGAGGGGTTTGCTTCTTCAATAGCCTTCATTGCAGTAACATAATTACTAAAATTACGAGCCAATTTCATAGCAACTGGAGGCATATCTACAACAATTAATTTGGAGATTAAATCAGGACATTGTAATGCTGTGTTCATAACTGCTTTTCCTCCCATAGAATGACCCAACAAGATGGGCTGCTTTATTCCATGTTGATCTATAAATGTTTTGAGATCTTCTGTCATGGCATTATAAGTATGTTCTGTAGTATGTGGGCTGTCACCATGGTTACGAAGATCCTATGATAAAAAAAAAAAAAAGAAAAAAAAAAAACTAATTTTAGAAACACTTTCTCGAAAAAAAAAAGATCTGATAAAACACTGTACAATTGTGTAAACATCTCTTGATAATCTATTGCTCATGGCTTTGGCGAGTGAAGACCAATTTTGTTTGGAACCAAATAATCCATGACAAATTAAAACAGGAGGTTCTTGAGATGGCTTTATAGAGAATTTATCAAACGATACATTTACTGCTTTTGCTGTAGATGAAGAATAAGTTCTAATAGATTTATAAGTGGGAATATATCTTCTGAGTGCAGTAATATTCATTTTTTTTTTAAGTGTGATAAACAAACAAAAAAGAGATCCGGGGTTAAACTACACTATGAAATGATTTTTAGTACGGTCACACAGAATGGTTTATATGAACAAAATGTTGGTCTAAAATGGCATAAAATAAGACATGTTTTTTAATAAAAGAACATAATAAATAAGATGTTGGTGTTGGTGTTGGGTGCAATATTTGCAATAAATAATAGTAGTAATAATAAAATTACAAAATAAATAAATAAATAATCAAAATGTCATCAGATGGATGCTGTTGAAGGAGCTTGTTCTATTCTTCTTATTTTAGGAGCAATAACTGGATACTCGTCTTGTTTAGTGTCTTGCTGTTGCTGTTGTTGTTTTTGAGCTAGTTTCATAGCCTTTGTAGACCTTCTTGTAGCAGATATATCTTTCCAAACAAAACAAGAATTACCAACAATATGAGTTTTAGATTTTCTTCCTCTTTTCTTTCTGGGTATTTGTAAAGATACTTCGGTATCAGAACTTGAAAAGGCAGCTATTACACCATTATTGATCGATGCAGTTGGCTCTTGTTGATCTGAACAATTAGGCTTTTCTGATACAGATTCATTTTGGGATTGTTGTTGATTCTTTACATCCCAAACAGTTGGAGTTAAAAATGTCCATCCGCCTTCTAAAGAAGGTTCCCTTAAATTTGGTGGTCTACCTCTTCTGCGTTTGAGGACAGGTTGTCCTTCTTCATTCATTACAATTTGAGTTGATGGAGGTAATGGGGGCCTATGGCTTCGTTGAACAACAACAGGAACAGGAAGAGAAGGTTGAGATATGATTGGAGTGTGTGGAGGAGATGGAGATTCAGGTTGAAATTGTTGTTGCTCCTGTTTTGGTGGAGATGAACTAGCTGCTAAAGATGCCGGAGAAAACGATGGTGGTAGAGGCGAAAAAGAAGCGGCTGATGGGGACAACATTGGAGAAACTGAAGGCGATGCAACATGCCATAAAGTGGGCTTAGTATTGGAAGACGAAGTCGAAAAATTTGAATTAGTGCTTGAAATAGACGAAATTGAAGGATGTCTTTTCAATATTTTTGGTAGATCATCTCCTTGCAATGGAGGTAAAAAAGAGGATTGATTTACTGATAACAAATTTGGAGAAGGCAAAGAAGAGCAATTTGATGAAACAGAGGAAGCATAATTTGAATCAATAGGTGATAACAATGGAGATAATTTTGAATTTACATGATTATTTGATCCTTTTGTTTCATTTACATCATCATCAATGACTATTATAGGTGGATTTGATATTAATAAAGTCGATAAACAAGGTAAGTTTGGATGCCGAGTATTGTATCTATTCATTTATTTTATATAAATTTAGAGAAAAAAAAAAATAGAATGAAGAAAAAAAGCATTTAAATTCCCTCATTTATATATTATTAACCAAAAAAAGACTTTTTTTTTTAGAAAAAAATAGAATCTGAGGAATTGAAGAACTATTCTTTTCTCATACTTGCTGAATCCATCCTTTTTTTTTATTAGTAAAATAAGGTAATTGTGATATTAAATAGTGTTTAAATTTCACATTTTTTCCTGTCTGTTCTGCTTAATTGTGGTTGGAGCGTTATATAAATTATATACACTAAATAAAGCAATTTTGATTCTCTTTAAATTACTAACATGAGCTCTGCTAGGATACTGTTGTTTGTGCAATTTGAGTTTAGCACCGATAGAAGCATATACATTACAAGCAGCACGAACACCGCCTTGGCAATGGCTAGGTAATTTTTCAATACCCTTGTTAGCGATTAGCATTAATTCATCCGCTTGTTGGATTAATCGATGAGATAATAACAGTAATTTTTCTTCTCCTATTTCTCGGGCGTAGCCGTTTTGAATCATAACAATATCGTTTTCTGAAAGCCAATCATGCGGTAAATAGCATCTACCAAGTTTTTTACTATCAGTGACAATATCTCTTGCGATGTTTGTATATTGGAGTACAAGTCCCATTTCACGAGCTCGCTGAATAATCCATTGAGTTTCTTGCTGTGTATAGAATTTGTCTGAATGAGCTAATATAATACGGGTGCACATTTCGCCAACGCTACTGGCAACACAAGCTGAGTATTGACGGAGATCGTCTTGATTCAATACCGAACGACGCTCTAGATCCCATTTATATCCATTCAATAATTCTTTAATGGCCTCAACTTCCAAAACATGACGAAGACAAGTGAATGATTTAAAAGCAGAAATGCAAGAAGCAGGTAACTGATCACTATAAATTTCCCAAGAAATAGCACTAGGAGCACTGACCTTTTGACTAAACAAATCACTGACGAATTGACTAGTTAACTTTAATTGTTTTTTTCTCTCATTTACAGAAACACTTTCATCATCACAAAGATCATCAGTAGCTCTACAGAAAGCATACAATACACCCAGTTCTTGTCTAATATCACCAGGAAATACAGCAGAAGCAGTATAAAATGATTTAGAAGCCTTGCGAAGAATATCCCAACTAACGGATAAATCTTTGAATGTTTCAGTATTCAAGGCCTGATCAGGTAAACAGAAGGCCCAAGTCATTTCAACAATTTGATGTAAGAATGTCTTTTCAGTTTGTTGATATTTACTCTGATAGGGATTTTTCTTCCTGAATAGATGAAGAATCGCCATCGTACGATCGATCGCACATGTACCAAATACCAAAACAGTATTAATTAAAGCAAAAAACATGAATTCTTCAACAGGTAAATGAGGAACAACAAATTTTCCGGTGCTTGTAGCTAAAGAAATATCCCATGTACCAGCTCCAATAGCGACTACATCAACCCAACATAAAAACAAGGTAGGTAAAGCAATAGATACAAAGACAGCTAAAGGACGACGTAACATGTATTCACCAGCACCAAACCATAATAAAGCCAAAACCGGACAGGCGTACCATAATATGCAAGATCCGTAAAATAATGATTTTCCAGGGACAGCCAAATACTTTGTTAAAATAGTCAAGTTAATATTAAAATTGCCACATGCAAAAGCATCATCCGTTCAACTAATAAACTTACCCAAGCTTTATATGCAGTGATCAATAAACCTGTAATAGGTATAAAACGTACTAAAATTGATTGCAATATAGGTGTTTCGGGCTTAATAAAAAAGCTATGTAAATGCCAACGCATAATTAAATTTGTAAATGCAACCGTCAATAAAGTCATTATGATAAAAAACATATATTCTTCTAAAGGAATGTAACCAATGACAGCAGTGACACAAGTAGGGCAGTAAGACCAAGCATTATGATAAACAATATAATTATCCCAAACGGAAGCAGTAGTAAAGGCAATCAATGTCAAAAATTTGAATTTGAGTGAATCATTTGATGTGTAGTATGGTTTTGATAGCCAAGATAATAAACCCAGCATAGGTAGAGTATAATAAAGATGAACTTCCATATATGTAAGCACCATTTTGTTTTGTATAATTGATAAATAACAAGTAAAGAAAGAAGAAAAAAATAAAAAAAAAAAAAAAACCTCCCTCTCAATAAAGAAGTTGTTGGATATTTATATCAAAAAAGAAAAAAAAAAAAAAAAAAAAGAAGCAAGGAGCGTATGATAGGAATAGACAGAATATTGATTTAATCGCATTTATACTATTCTACTCTACTTTCGTTGTTGTTTTGCTTCTAAACACTTTCTATATCGTCAAGGAGTTGATGTTATGTAGGATGAACTCATATTGAGATTGCCATATTGGGCCATCAGAAAAAAGCTTCTATTTTTTTCTCCTTGAATTTATCGTAAAATGAAGACAATGAAAACTGCATAATTTTCTCTCTTTTGCGCTATTAAGCTATATCTTTTCCTATTTCTCCTGAATAATGCAATTTTAGATAAATAAAATCTCCTTTAACCCCCACTTAAATTTTGACATGAATCATGATTTGAATGTCAAAAGTGTATAAATAGCATAAATTGCGTATAGCCTTTTCTTCTTCTTCTTTTTCTTTTTCCTCTTTATCTCTTCTCTATCTTTTTATATCTATAAAACATGTCCAAGAAACATATTGTCATTATTGGTGCTGGCGTTGGTGGAACTGCTACTGCTGCTCGTTTAGCTCGTGAAGGTTTCAAGGTTACTGTAGTTGAAAAGAATGATTTCGGTGGTGGTCGTTGTTCTTTAATTCATCACAATGGTCATCGTTTTGATCAAGGACCTTCTCTTTATTTAATGCCTAAATACTTTGAAGATGCATTTGCTGATTTAGATGAACGTATTGAAGACCATTTAGAATTGTTAAGATGTGATAATAATTACAAGGTTCATTTTGATGATGGTGAAGCAATTCAATTATCTTCTGATTTGACTCGTATGAAATCTGAATTGGATCGAGTTGAAGGCCCTTTGGGATTTGGCCGCTTCTTGGATTTTATGAAAGAAACTCATATTCATTATGAAAGTGGTACTTTGATTGCTCTCAAGAAAAATTTTGAATCTATTTGGGATTTAATTCGTATAAAGTATGCTCCAGAAATCTTTCGTTTGCATTTGTTTGGAAAGATTTATGGCCGTGCTTCAAAGTATTTCAAGACAAAAAAAATGCGTATGGCATTTACATTTCAAACCATGTATATGGGGTAATGTATTTAATTGGTTTACATTTATTTCATGTATACTAACTCATATCAAATGCAGAATGTCTCCTTATGATGCTCCTGCTGTTTATAGTCTCTTGCAATATACTGAATTCGCTGAAGGTATTTGGTATCCTCGTGGTGGTTTTAATATGGTAGTTCAAAAGCTAGAAGCAATTGCTAAAAACAAGTATGATGCTGAATTCATTTACAATGCTCCTGTATCCAAGATCAATACCAACGATACCACAAAACAAGTGACAGGTGTAACATTGGAAAACGGTGAAATCATTGAAGCCGATGCTGTTATTTGTAACGCAGATCTTGTTTATGCTTATCATAACCTTTTACCTCCTTGCCGATGGACACAAAACACATTGGCATCCAAGAAATTAACTTCTTCTTCTATTTCATTTTATTGGTCAATGTCTACCAAGGTCCCTCAACTGGACGTGCACAATATCTTTTTAGCTGAAGCTTATCAAGAAAGTTTTGATGAAATCTTCAAGGATTTTGGTCTTCCTTCAGAAGCTTCTTTTTATGTCAATGTTCCTTCTCGAATTGACCCTACTGCTGCTCCCGCCGATAAGGATTCCATTATTGTCTTGGTTCCTATTGGTCATATGAAGAGTAAAACCGGCGATGCTACTATTGAAAATTATCCTGAAATGGTAAAAAAGGCTCGTAAAATGGTATTGGAAGTTATTGAACGTCGTTTAGGGATGTCCAACTTTTCTAATTTGATTGAACATGAACAAGTAAATGATCCTGCTATCTGGCAAAGTAAGTTTAATCTTTGGAGAGGCTCTATTTTGGGTTTATCTCATGATGTATTTCAAGTACTGTGGTTCCGTCCTAGCACCAAGGATTCTACCGGTCGTTATAATAACCTTTTCTTTGTGGGAGCAAGGTAATATTGATCTCTCTCTCTCTCTCTCTCTCTCTATCAAAAAAAAAAAATTAAGGAGTTATAAACTTTAAAACTAACATATATTTACAAATAATAGTACACATCCCGGAACCGGTGTTCCAATCGTTCTTGCAGGAAGTAAATTAACATCAGATCAAGTCGTTAAAAGTTTTGGCAAGGCTCCTAGAGCAAGAAAAATTGAAATTGAAAACAAACAAGCTCCTTTGGAAGAAAATGGACAAATTTCTTCAAGTTTTTCTCAATTGTGGGTTTGGTTGCGTGTTATTTTTTGGGTATTGTTTTTGTTCTTTTATTTCTTTCCTCAATCTAATAATGGACAAACACCTGCATCTTTTATCAACAACCATTTACCAAATGTATTTCGTGCTAAGGATTCTTATTTAGATGTTGATATGATTTAATTGTAATAAAATTATTTGAGGTTTTCTTCAATTAATTTGTATGAAATACTTTTTTTATTTAAAATTGAATTTGAAAAAATTGCGAATTCTATTCTGATCTAAAGAATCCTTACATGCAATCAAAAAAAAAAAAAAAAAAAAAAAAAAAAACCAGATATAAACAGAGTATAACATCCTATATACGCTTTATTATTTTCTGTTTTTAATCAAATGCGCTAATTTTGCGAATCCATTCATTTTTTTGTAACGATATGTCAAAAACCTCACTATTTCATTAAGGTAATTCAAATGTCAATTTTTCACGGATATTTTTTTTTTTTTATTATTATTGAAAATAAAAACATTGGGTGTAATTGGAATAGGTAGTTTCAATGTATCAGCTATTGTTGTTGAAGGAAAAATATCTTTAAATAAAGCAAAATATATTATTCCCTTTAAAGTCAAAAATAAAATCAGTAATGAATCGTTTCACAAAAACCAAATATATCCCAGAAGAGTTCGAGTACAACAAAAAAAAAAAAAAAAAAAAGAATTAATTACAAGAACATTGCTTGTTTAAGAAGTAATTTGAGTCGCAGAATATCTGATTATTCAATTGATATATCGCGGTTTTGCGGCACAAACTTAAAAAGAACGCTGGGGGTAGGGATGATCTAGTTAAATATATAAAAGTGTTACTCGTTTAACAGTTTATACATATATAGGGCTTGGTAAAAAATACAATGTAATGTAACCAGTGAATTTAATTTCAGTATGAAAAAGATTAATTTGCTTGAATTTCCTCATCATTGGGCCATTTGAACTACTTTTCATTTAAGTATTGTATAAAAATAGTCTAGTTTCATTCGAGGCACACAACTTCTGTATTTTTTTCTGATATTTATGATAATTAAAAACCAATATATTATATAATAGATATACGTTATTATCTGAAGTGCATATCTCCCTGTTTGATCTGATAAGAATGTAAAGAAAGATATTTGTTTAAAAAACTAAATATAGAAGAGGTCCCATGAAGACAAGTATGTATATTACTAATTTCGTTATTATAGACATTGCACTGTGTATGCCTTGTGTTACTGTATTCTGGTTTCAATAGTATATCAGATCTGATAATCAAAACGCTTTCTCGAATGTGCATACAATAAGTTCATTATTTCAACAGCGTTATCAAACCTTATATCTCCATACTTGGCTGCATATGAAAATACATTCTTCCAGTACATTTTTAAGCGGTATAACATAGCGATTTCCGGTTTGTACTTATTCAAGCAGCGTATTTTCACTCTTACTAAGCATTTGTCATCTAGAAAAACACAAATAAAGTTTAAATCCTGCGATAATATGCTTAGCCGTTGAGAAAACTATGATAATCGCTGTGCCAAATATTTTATTGATTTTACGCGCCTGTTAACTTTAAAAATTGAAGTACTTCAGTTTCTCAGCCAAATTTTTTTTTTTTTTTTTTTTTTTTTTTTTTTTTTTTTTAAAAAAAAGAGTTGTTATATACCTGAAATGTCATCAAATGTTTTCAAAAAGTTTTTATGCATTTACCGTTTACCTTAGCGTCAAGTAAATTTTTTAAATTTGATTCTATTTAATGGATTTTATTATTTAAAATGTAGCGATATTTCAATAAAATAAATTAATTGAATACCTTTTACTACTTATAGAGCTATATCTGTTGTTTGGATTTAAAAATATTTGCATTTCATGTTGACATAAATTGTTTTTACGTACGTACACATCCAAAAATGCAATAACAATATTTCAAAATGAAGCAAACTACCAATAAAACACTTGAAATAAATATTGCTGAACCAGTAAAGCAGCTTCTAATGCAATTGTGTATGGATCTCTCCGTATTTCAATCTCTATAGATATACATTTACAAGAAACCTTGCAATGATTTGTTACAACTATTAAAATAAAAAAAAGCACATTATAATTAGGCGGTGTTTGAATGAATGAAATGAAAAGAACCCCTTCAACATTACATAAACACTCATTGGTAAAGCAGTTCTATTTTTCAATTGAAGTACAACTCAAAAGCATATTTAACTTTACAATATGCTCATATGAATAGAGAAATAGATAAAGCAATCCACTATAGAACCCTTTTTTTTTTTTTTTGTAAATGCTTCTCCTTTTAGCCACATCCCCTTGAATAATTATATGAAATATACATAATTAAGTTAATACACAATGATTTAAGAACGACTCCGCTTAGCAAAAAGGTAAAATGAAAAAAAAAAAAACAAAAAAAAAAAGATATTAAAAATCCCAAAGAATATTTAATAAATAACAAAGGAATTGATCACAGGGTATGCCTGTGTGTTATGTGTGTGAGCGCTTTTTTTTTTTTTTTTTTTTTTCTAAATAACTCACGTTCTTTTTCCCCTTTTTATAGTAGTAGCAGCAGCAATTGTAGCCAGGCAAATAAAACGCTTGTTTAAATAGTATCGGGATTCTTTGTTTCTTTTTTCTCTTTTTCTATATATTATATATATATATATATATAAATATATATTGTATCTATATAAAAATATGAGCAAACCAAAAAGTATCTTGAAATATAGGCCAGAAAATAATGTTAACTATAAAGATACATCAATACCAACAATAAATCCGCCTAGAAGTTCATGGTTAGCTCGTTTACAATCTAAAATATATTCACAAACAGATATTTCACTAGACGAAAACGATGCAGATAATCCTTTATTAATACCAAAACAAGATTTAAAAAGAGTTACTTTTTCTGTTGGTAATCTTACAACCGAACATTCATTTTGCTCAGATGATACACCAAGAGATGAATTATATGAAAAGCAAAAATGTGATGCCATTTTTAAGCAACAAACGCAGCAAATTACTGACTTGGCTAATCATTATGATCATGCTTGTATACAACGAGAAGAAGGTTGTATAGACCGTTTCAGGAACCTTTTAAGAACAAACCGGTAAATTATGATTCTATATGTATATTTAACAGTTACTTATAAAACACTTTATAGAACTTCACAATTGCAGACTATAAACTTATCAAAGCAACCAATTGCTACTCATCAAGCAGGTCCATTATCCGATATTTTTATATTAAAATTTGGTCTTGAATACTTGAATTTATCGAATTGTAAATTAGAAGATGAGGTAAAAAAAAAAAAAAAAAAAAAAAGAACACAATTTTTTTTTCTTTCTTTTTTCATATGAAAAATACTCAAAATATGTATAATATATATAAATAGACTATTCGTATTGTACTATGTAGTTTATTGGTGAGTGGTACAATTCAACATTTAGATCTATCGCAAAATAATTTCAAATCTAAAGGGTACAAATATATTGCAATATTTATAAAAGAGGTATTTTTTTTTCATAAGGGAAAAAGGAGAGGAATCATACAAACTAACCAATTATCTAGTCCAAAACAATTCAATCTGTTGACTTGTCACGATGTACATTAGAGAAAAAGGGAATGCAGTATTTGGCACAAGGATTACAACATACAACTTCACTATCAAAATTAGTAATGGATAATTGCCATATAAAACCACCCCCAGAAACATTTCAAACGTTTTCAGAGGGAATTTATAATGCTAGTTCATTGCAGACTTTATCGTTACGTAATGATCATTTTGCACCAAATCAAGGGACATGGATCGCCAATCTTATAGCCCCTCGTTTGAATGGTATTAAGAGTTTGGATTTATCTGGAAATCAAATGAATTCAATGTTGGCACCATTAGCATCGGTTTTAAGAAACAATACCAATTTATTACATTTAAATCTATCCAACTGTCAAATCAATCATGAAGGGTTATCGTTATTATCAAATGCACTTGGAGATAATAATTGTTTAGAAGTATTGGATTTATCAATGAACCCATTGGGACATGATACTGATGAGGGTGTAAGTCATGTATTGAATTTGGGATGTAGTTAAATTGATAACTAATTCTTTTGAATAGATTTTAGCATTAAAGAATGCTCTAACTCGTAATTCATGCTTGCAAAGCTTAAACTTGTCTGAAACGCAACTTGATTCAAGCACAGCTATTGCATTAGCCGAAGCACTTCCTGAAAATGCATCACTTTCCAGATTAGATCTTTCAAAGAACCCTCATATTGAAATGGCAGGTGTTTTGGCTCTTGCCATTTCCATCAAAATGAATCATACCCTTACATTTTTGGACATTAACATTCCGGTATGTAATATTCTCTCGGATAATAACAATAATACTGATAAACCAAAAAAGCCATTGGATGAGGAATTGGCTAATTTGCAAAACGATATTGTGGCTGTATGTACGACAAACATGCTGCAAAAAGTGGAAGCACAACAAAAACATGATAGTGTAACAATGTCTCCTTCTTCATCTTCTTCATCTTCGTTGACAACATCCAACTTGTCTTTGGTAGAATTGCCATCAGAACAAAGATTGATGGCTGCAAAACAAGCTTTGGATGGTCCTAATTCACCACAATTAGAGGTGATGGGAGATGAACATAGACTTGAAACATCAACTACTACTACAACAAATACAAACATATCTCTTGCAAACACCGATCCCACTTCTACTACTGCTACTTTAGCATAGTTGCATACCTATTTCATAAATAAAGAATGTATATTATATTATATTATATTAATTTTTAAAGGCATAAATGTTGTAAAATTTATTGCGAATTACCCCCATGAAGTAATTGCAGGAAGCGGCTTATATGTATTTTTGTATTTAGTTTAAGAAGGGTAGCCACTTAATAATTTGAAAGACAAACATTTTAATAAAATATCAATGAAAATAAAATAATTTGCGATTGTATCAATTCATATTTTCCATTGTTTTACACAGCAACTAGGAAGCAATAAAGACATGCTAAAAATGTGCCCTCCCCCCTCCCCTTTATTTTTATGACCCTTTTGAGATTTAATTACATTAAGCTGTCAACGTTTAAAAAAAAAGACCCTTTTATTTTACTACATTTATATACTACCATACCTAAAGCTTGCAAACCAATAAAAAAAAAAGCAACCAAGAGGATGGGAATCAATAGAAAATTTTTATCTAAAAACATCACTATTGATGTATAGGAACCTATTTTAGTTGCTGTCAAAGGCTCATAAATTGCTGCTAAAAACTCTGAATTGACTCAGTTGACCCAGGCTGTTGATTCAAATAAAAAAATTCATTGCCAACAATGACCAAGTTCTTGAAACAAAAAGCTTTAATAATGGTACTCGCTCTGGTAGTACTAAAAGAGAAAAATTGAAATATAGATTATGGATGTAATCTACACTTAATCCTGAAAAGTCCAAGGAGTATTCTTCCAATCTTGATCTTAATACAGTGATAGAGTCGGTAGTATTTTGGCTATACAGACTTGAAGAGTATCGTGCAAAAGCTGTCATCTCCTAAACAAAACGAAAAAAAAAAAAAAAAAAAAAAACTCCTTGAATTTGATAAACTCAAACACAAAGGAAGGTATGCTCAGAACTAAAAGAAATACAGAACATTTCATTTAATTTTCTGCTAAACCCTGAGAAATGTTGCTTATCAACTTTGTATATAACTAGTTTTTACAAAGGATAATTTATTAGATTGAAATTATTAGTATCTTAACAGCTTATTTGGATCAGTATTCATAAAGATCGTATCTTAATTGTATTCAATAAACTAATCAATATAAGCTAAAGATGCATTTTGATATCATCATTAATGCAAAGCCTTACCCCACTCATTATATAAATACTACTAGGAAATCATTTCATGATTCCTTGCAGATTTTTCTATAATCTGCCCTTTTACTCCCCCCCTTTAATTTATTTGTTCATTAATTAATACTTCATCTACAAATAAAAGTACTTGTTTCCATTAATCCAATGATCATGAATTTACAATGATAAGAGTATTACCTATAATCATATCATTTACCTTTGTTACTAGTTCAAAATTACAGAAGATCATTATCGATAGTACTTTTGGTGTCGGTTTTTTACGGATGTAAAAAGTAGGTTTAGATAATTCTCAAACGTTTTCGCCCAATATTAAGTCAAATTTCGTCAAATCTTCAAATATAATGAGTCTTTCCTCTATGAACCATTTACATTTGTCCGAAAATAGAAAAATTAATACCAGAATATCAGTGTAATACTGGTCAAACATTGACCTAACGTCGATTGTAAGAAATTGAGCACTTGAATTAACGTAATGATTTTTTTTATATTCACAAGATTAGATTTAACTAAAATCTATTTTGCCATTTTTGTTTCAAACCAGCAACATTGATTACTTTGGTGAGCTTCGTCATATGAAAAAATGGCTAAATAAAGACATGCTTTATGTACAAAATTGTATCTTTCTTGATGAACCAGGCTTTAGTATAGATATGCGTCGTTTGAGAGCTTGGTCACAGAGCATGGTACTTAAGAAATTATAGAATCATCTTCGGCAAGAGGGGATTCTCATGTAATTATTGGCGCAGTGCCATCATTTGGTGTTGTAAATGTGAGTATGAAAGAGCCAAGAAATATGAAGAAAAAAAAGGTTATGGAAGCCACAAAGTGAAGATCATCTGGAGATGCGACACTTGCTATACCAAAAGAAATTACAGTTGGCCATTATTACCAACTTTATTAATGACACTGGGTATTATGGACGTATTTCACCACACGAAGGGCTTTCATATTGTTATGGACAACGCACCTATTCATAGCCCTGGTCTTGTTTTCGGTAATTATAGAAAAACGTTACATACCTGTATATCCTCTTATTGAGGTATTTTGACCGACAGAGTCAAAAGTATCAAATTTAGTAATGCAAAAGCTTACTTCAAAGGTTATCAAAGGAAGCGAAGATGTTCCTGTTGAATATTTATAAAATCTCATCCAGTAATCCATAAATGTTTTCCCTAAATGCTTAAATAAAGAATCTTTATAATTATTTTGACCAGAAATTGGGGGCAATCCAACCTCACACAAATGCCCGAAATTATTCAAAAAAGTAAGCAATGTTTTCCAAGGATACGGCAAATTGAAATTGAAAGTAAAGTATCTAAAAAATTTATTCAATTTGGACTAACTATAGAAAAGCTGGCTTGTAAAGGTTTGGAAGACCAGCAGCCTTTGGGAAACAGCATTCAAGATAGTGCCTGCAAAATTCAATTCGCTGATATTGGTATAGCTTATTTGCTTAAATGTATGCATTTAATGATAGTTAGCAAATTTCAGGTAGCCGCAATTAAAAAAAAAAAATCAAATAGTGAATAATTGCATTGACTGCAATTGAACTACTGTAGAATAACAAAAAGTTGCCAAACGAGCGCATAACTGTTTTCGTTAACAATAAACAACAATTGTATATACTGTTTAGAGTACGTATATAGTAGTCAAACTTTCATACCATTTTGTAAACATGTAAAGCTTTGAGCTGTGATTTTAAATCTGACAATTTCTTCTTCCAATTTTGCAAAAAAAAAAAAAAAAAAAAAAAAAAATAGAATAAAACCTGAGAAGAGATACAATTTTGAAAGTAATTATCCTTTGAAAACGCACCTAATAACACTTCAAGCGTTTGTTCATGCCTGTTTAAAAAAAAAATCAAATGACTAAAATGTCTATGGGTCAGATGTTAAAAAGCATATATGATTATCCAATAATAGTTTTCTGTTTAATATCATCTGAACTTCTTTTAAAAGCAACACAGCTTCAATAACATCGAATGCTGTATATGGCTTAATTCACCAATTCAATATGAATTGATTTGAGAGTTTCGAATGGTTAAGCTCATATCGTCACACAACGTGATGTCACTTGGTGCGGTACTTGTAGGAAACATTGAAAGGCTACATGACGTTAGTCTCACTCCACATTAAACAGGAGAAAGTTGATTGACCTACGTGGCTCCTTTATATAACCTTCTGGACTTCTTTTCGTTCTTCCTGATATTTGTTTACTTACATTCATAAGAAAGTAAAAAAGCAACGAATATGGCAGGAGAAAATTATATTGGTTCAAAGATCTCGGTAAGGATATCAACAATGTGGGGAAGGGAGAGATTATGAAAATTTTTTTCTTGTCCGTAAATCATAAAAAAATACTGACGATTATCTGTTTTAGTTGATCAGTTTGAGTGATATTCGTTATGTAGGTATCCTTCATAGCATTAATGCTCAAGATTCAACTGTCGGTTTAAAGCAAGGTAAATAATTGATTGTAGCTTTGAATTAAACTAGTCGATTAATTGTGATTCATAGTTCGTTCTTTTGGTACTGAGGGTCGTCGCGGTAAACCTGAAGAAGAGATTCTCGCTTCTGATAATGTTTTTGATTATGTCGTTTTCCGTGGATCTGATATTAAGGATTTACAAGTTTTTGAAGCACCACCCAAGCCTACACCACCCCCTCAACCTGCCATGCCTCAAGATCCTGCTATCATGGTAAGAAAAATTCAAAGAAAATGTTTTGACTGCGTGAAATTAATCTTAATATAGAGCATGAGCGGTTATCCTCCTATGAATCCTTACATGAATAACAACATGTACATGCAACCCCCACCTCAACAATCGCAATCTCAACAGCCCCAACAACCCTCCAAACAACCTCAACCTCAACAACAACCTCAACAACAACAACGTCCTAGCAATGATCAAACTTATTGGCAGCCTTCCTACCCTTCTGAGCCCGAAGTAGATCAAGCTCAATTAGAGAAAAATACTTTGGATGAATTGAAGGCTGAACTTGAGGAAACCGACGCGTTACAGCCCACTATTAATGAAGCCGCAATTGAACAATTAGCAAAGAAAGTAAGCGAATTGAACACTAGTGAAGATACTGTTGTTGGCAGTAAGCCATCTTCTGACGAACAGCAACCTCGTCGTCGTTATGACAACAACAACAACAACAATAACAATTATCGTAATAGAAATAGCCGCTATAATAATAACAACAACAACAATAACAACTTTGGTGATCGTCAATACAATAACAACAATAACAAAAACAAGGCTGAATTTATTATTCCTAATTCTGAATTCGATTTCGAGGCTTCTAATGCCAAATTTGATAAGAGTGAGGTTGTTAAGAAGGATGGAGAGGAAGCAAATGATGAGGAGGCCGAGGAAATTGAGATTCCTCAACCTGATGAATTTTATGACAAGACATCTAGTTTCTTTGATAACATTTCTTGTGAATCTAAGGAACGCAATGAACAACGCCAACAAAAGTAAGTTTTATATCTGATAAACTGGATATAACATGAGCTAACATTTTTTTTTTTTTTTTTTTTTTTTTTTTTTTTTTTTTTTTTAGTGAGCCTCGTCGTAGTCATTTCCATGAGGAACGCAAGTTGAACTTGGAAACATTTGGTCAGGCCACTGTAGATCAATCAAGATACCGTAATAATTATAGAGGACGTGGTGGTTACCGTGGTGGACGCGGTGGTAATAATTATTACCGTAATAATAATCGCAACAACAATACTTTTAATAATAACAACAACAATGGTTACAGACAAAACAGCAAGACTCAAGACCAACAAGAATCCTTATAAAATTCATCACATTTAATATAAAAAAAATCAAGCTTTTTCATTCTGCCCCTTTCTTCTTCTTTTTTCCTGGTTACTGTAAAAAAATAAATAAATAACAATACATATTCATTCTTTTCCTTGTCTAGAGTAAATTAATTCAATTCTAATAATTTATGATACATTTTTTTTTTTGAATTTACAATACAAATTTACGCTATTGTTTGGCAAATTTGCATAAATTTTCATAAGCCGAAAATTGCTTAACGCCTTACAAAGAGCCTCAATGAACCAAATTTGATTGTTTTCTTTATTTTAAAAATATAAAATATATGATTGGCATATGATTAAAATATCAATGCTTTGCTTTACTGTTTCATTGCAGTTTTGGTATTAGAAAAAATTCTTAAAAAAAAAAAAAAAAAAAAAAAAAAAAGAAGCCTCAGGCTCAATTGAGTATCAAAATTGAAGTAAACAAAATTATAGAAAATTGCGTTCATCAATATCCCAACTATGAAAAAGCAATGCAAAAGCGCTATAAAATACCATTTTAATTGAAAATAAACTGCACCTAAAGCTAATTGGGTTTTTGATAAATGTTGCATTGTATTTAGAGATGAATATCAATTAGTTTTGAATATAACAATGGGTGATTACAGTTATATTTGCCCTTTAGTGAATACATCAAAGGCGCCAATTTATAAAGATCCCAGTGCTAAACAAGTTATCTTACATCTCATGAAAATACAAATATATAAATTTGTAATTGTATCAAGCTATGTTTCTTTCTTCTGTTTGAATTTTTATCACTTTTATCATATTCTTTAGATGAAATCAATTGATATAATTCTACTACTTTCGTTTTGCTTAACTACAAGCTGTTATTTGTATGTCGTTTATTCAGCTAGCCCATACACCAAAACCTCATTGGTCAACTATTCTTTGAAGATTTCTAATATACCAGAAGCCTTATGCAAGTATCTTTAAGTATTTGTTAAAGAATAATATTAGCTAATGTATAGAATAATTTAGTTCAGAAAGATTGCTCATTTTCTAATCATGAATTCCTGTCTGTTGATAAATCCTTGTACATTATCCAAGATACAGATACATTTAGTAAATTCATTTTTTACAGCAAACATATCCTTGACTGTAAGTTTTGATTAAATCATCTATTCTATAATTTTTTTTTTTTTTAGAACTGACACCCGTTTTTGTAGTAAATTACTGTAAACAACTTTTCACTAGCGGGCAGTCGTGGGATGCGATTTTAGAAGCTTCTTGTAGTGGCGGTAATAATTATATTGCCAGCCCTCTTGTTAAAATAATGCTTTTGGAAGAAAAAGAAATCCAGAATTTCTCTAACTATGAAGCTCATATGCAACTGGAACATCTTTTGAATTTAATATACTTACGTTGCGGCATTGCAGCAATCAATCTCTCAATGCATATGATTACTCATCTTCCAGGATTATTTAGTTATCTTCAAGAGTCAATTGATTTATTTTTGAGAAGATATCATGGAAATTATATGCTTGCTGCTATAGCTTTTTTGATGCGTTGTGGAAATATAAAATTGGCCATTCTACCAAATATTGATGCAGATAGCAATAACAACAGAGAAACTGATATTGACATTAACAGTGATGATGCTACTGACAATGATATTGGCTCTAATAGCTACAGTGGTTCAGAGAATAGCAATAAAAGCAATGATAGAAATAGTGATAACAACGATAGCAATGTCAATACTGGTACTGGTGCTATTATCACTTTTAAAAACGAAGCAAATCAACGAGATGATAATGATAAAATTAACATTAATCTAACTGCTGGTGATGACAACGCTAGTGGCGCTGCAAATGTTGGTCAAGAAGGCAATGAAGAAAACGCTGAGAAGATTGATGGTACTGGTCATGATAGTGCTGGTAATAATGAAAACTTGCTCGAAAATAATGAGGATAATACTATTGCATATTGTACTGTTAACCACAACGCTAATGCTGAAGATAATACTAGTGTTGACAATGTTGAAAGTGAAATCTATGTTAAAAAGGCTGTTAATTATACTGGTGTTCAAAGTGATGATGCTGTTGGCGGCGAAAAAGACAACAACAGAAACGGTAGTGAAAGTAATAGCAATGAAGAAACCAGCAATGAAAGCAATTTCAAAGAGAGTGGTGGTAATGAAAGTAATGAAAATGATAATAACTTTGACAACAAATGCAATGCAGGCGGTAGTAGGAAGACAGTAAACAAAGACAATGATAGTAAACAAGGCGGTATCAAAAATAAACAAACTGACAGTAAAAACATTAATGAAGAAATTGAGGAGGCAGATCGCCACAGCAGCAGCAATGACCCAAAATCTAAAGGTAAAAGAAGATACAATGATCACAAACAAGAAAACAAGGATTGTAAAAAGGAAAGCAATAATCCAAAAATCAAATACAATGATGAAGAACACAAAAAGCATCTCCAAGAAGGATATTATGGGCTTGACACTGAGAACCGCAAGAGCTCATCAAATAATCCTAATTCTTCTAGTTCTCAACAAAGTAAACAGAAAGACTCTCCTAATTCTCTCAAATTTTTATCTTCTTCAGACTCTCTTGATAATATTTTACTTCCTCCTACTATATTTTCTAAACCGCCAAATGCAGCGAGCCCTTCAGGTACTTATGTTTCGACCATTGGTACAATGAGTACTTCTTCTTATTCTTCTACTTTTACCTCTTACCCCAAAAACCGTCAAGATGCCAGTAGTAAAGTTTTTCGTATTTTACATTTAAGGTCTTCTGGTGGCTCTAGCTCTAGATCTAAATCTAAATCTAAATATAAAGAAAAAGCCAAGATAATTATATCGCCTGGTTTAGCTGCTACTTTGGTTACTCAAAATGTACAGTTTTTAGACAATAGCAAATCTCAACACATTTCATTTTCGTCATTAGCTGATTCTCGAACAGTTAGTCCTTCTTCTGCTGATACTTCTCCAAAGATTAGGCCCATTAGCTTATTGGTTGAATCTCCAACTGATGCAAAACTTGAAACATCAGACAAAAGTATGTCAAGTACTTGACATATTGATCCCTTTTAAATTTAGATTTTAAAGTATAATTTTGCCACTTACCTCAAATTTTACATTGCAATAAACAAGATTTTGTCTCTAACGTATAACACAATAATGTATTTCTTTGAAAATGTTAGAGTCGATTGTACATTAAGCAACTGAATATTTGTATATGTAAAAAGGCAGATACTGTATATTTTATACAAAAAGCTTTTCGATTATGCTTTAATACCCAATTTGCCAATATGCTGATTTATCAAGCAAATCAAAAGTCATAAATTATTGACACCATTTACCATTGATACACCTTTATACAGTAGATGTAAAGCTTTTTTCTTTCTTTCTTTTATTTGTTCATTTTAAACATCCAATTCTTAAATAAAAAACTATGAATACTGATTTCATGATTACACGCAATGAAGCCCTTTGTTTCATCTACATTTTGGATTTTACGCCATCCAACATTAGAGTGTGTAAAGAGGCTTTGGAAGACGCCAATATGGAGATTTGCTTCACTACTGATCCTCGTTTTCCAGTCTTACTTCCAAAAACTACTTATCAGAAGGCCGAACAAGCCGGTTTGGTGAAAGGATACCCTGAAGAAGTTAATATGGTATTTTAGACGAACAAGATATTTCCTCCTCCCTACATACATACATGCATATATATTATATAAAATAAAGAAATTACTGTTAAACTTTTCTCGAGACCTCATACAGTTGCCTATATACAAATTTAGAGTCATTGAATTGATTGTTTAAGGAGAGAAAACAGGAGCCAATGCTGTTCATTGTTCGTTTCTAGGGTTCAATCAATAGTATATGTATTCATTTAATACTTGTGGCTGCATAAAAAGCATTAACGTAGCCATAATAAAAATAATTAAATACCCAAAACGTGCTACGAAAGCATACTTGATTGACATACTAATTATTTCGGCCATTACCAGTTTTAAAACTTTTTTAGGCGCATCCAAAATTTAGTTGAGCTTGGTGTCATTTAATTATTTATCTATAAGATACATATCTAAAAATTACAAAAAAAAAAAAAAAACCTTAAATTTAAACTAATTTAATGCACACATGTACGATATACATACTATCACACTGCTTTGCTAGGTTAGCCGTTTTGATAAAGAGTATTTGAACATCTTGATCTGCTTTCTACTACTGACCATAATTTTAGAGCCAATAAAAGGCCGCGAACTATTGAATTGCCGATTTCGTTGAAGCATCCTCAGATGTCAAAAAAAATTCATTTTTGAAAAAAATTTGCATTTTTTCATCAGTTATGCAAAATATCATTAATAGAATATACTCTGTGTACTAATATTTGTAAATAGTGTATTGCATTGCGGTTCTAATGGTATAACTTTGATCAAAAAGTGTCACTGAAAATATGTCGCAAAACTGGATTGAAAAAATAATGATTTTTTGACGATAACTCTTAATTTCACAGTATAAAGTGACTTTCTATGCTTTTAAAAGTAAAGAAGTAACTTTTACGGTTATTTTTAATTAATATATACCTTATTGAAAACTCTTGTTTTTGCGACGAAAAAAGGAAAAATGTAAAAATTGAAACTTTTCATGAGGTATCATAAGGGAAAAATTGAGGGAAAACCATCTACAAAAAAAAATTTCAGAAATGTATCAGAATATATCTATGAAAAGAGAGGAATGTTTTGGTATATTTGCGAACATCGAAAAACGTCTGTAGGCCGAGATATGCGCTCTTTAAAGTGGTGATTTATGCGTACTTTTGGTGGAACAATGAGGTTTCTCCGCATGTTTTCCTTAAATGAAGTTATATTTGATGGGGTTTTAGGTGCTGTACCTGAATCTTGGCTATCGAATGGCAACATACATATTGAGTTTTAAGCGGTTCAGATAGGAGGTTATAACTAAATTCAGGGCAAATGAAGGTTAATTTGTTTCACCCAGCATTTAATATTCGATCGCTTGATTGTGGTAATAATGTGAGTTACATACAAGGTTGTCTTACAAACAAAGATATACCAGGTAATAAAAGTATATTAAACTCTATTGGTCAACTGCATGCTTTGACCAGTTGATAGTAATGCCATACTTCTATTTACGCTCATGTGGCCTACACAAATTGGTATAGAGGGTCTGAAAGATTCTTCCGAGATCATTTCGTCAACAAACAACGTACTTCTTATGTTTTATATGCTTTTTTAAAACATGCTTTTCATGTCTTTATTTTTTTGTTTGCCTTTATTTCCATCTTGTTCCGTAAAAACGCCACGAGAAAAGAAATCTCATATGATTTTCTGCATTAATTTGATCTATTAATAATACAATAAGCGAGACTACAACGCCAGACATCATGTATGTAAATATATAACGGTAATGGCAATAATTAAGATGAATGCAAAGAAATACATATGTTTCATAGGCGTTATCTATAAAAAAAAATATAAAAAAAAAAAAAAAAAAAAAAAAAAAAAAGGTTAAAAATAGTTGTAAAATAGTATTTTAATTGACAAAACATGAAAATGGCTACTGTTGTTGTTATCTATTTGTGCATAACATATTACATAAACACTAAAAATAGTTGTTTCAGGTTGAATAAATAATACTGTTGTATATGTCTGTATATGATGCAAACATGTTATAAATATACATATATATATATATATATATACAAATATACATATATACATGTGTAAATTGTGCACTGGTCAATTTATGTATACTAAATGTATGAAATAAAGCACATGAATTACATCATGTTAACTTACTTTATTCATGCAAAAATAAAGCTTTGCAAAATGTATCGGTGTTGTTGCTATGCTTGTTTTTGTTGTTGTTGTTGTTGTTGTTGTTGTTGTTGTTGTTGTTGTTGTTGTTTATGTGTTACATACGATAAACTTATTTTTACCCCTTAGTTATAATGTCACGTTTTAATGTTTATTGAATATAATATGAGGCGATTTTTAAAAACCAGGATTCCTCTTTCTCTTTTACAATTTTTTTTCTGCGTTTTTTTATTTTCTTTCTTTAGTACACAATACAAATGGTATCTCACGAACCTACAACTACAACAGGTCCTCATCAGCGCGCTTATTCAGTAATGGCAGTACCAAGTGAATTGGAACAGCATCGCTATAACAAATATAAAAACAACAATACCAACAATACCAACAATTTAATATGGTATCAAGAAGTGTACAAAAAATACGGTTATGAACCCAAACTTAAAAACCCATCATATTTTGGGCCTTATTTATTATTACAAACACTTGGAGAAGGTGAATTTGCCAAAGTCAAGGCCGGAGTTCATGTTCAAACAAATCAAGAGGTAACTAGATTACACAAAAGCACTCTAAATTACACAAAAATAGTTAAACTCCTTGAATTTATTTAGGTAGCTATTAAATTAATGAGAAAAGACCATATCAAATTAGCATCTTTAGAGATAAAACTTGAAAGAGAAATATCAGTATTAAAGGTATATCTATCTGGCAATGTTATATTGCTCGCAAATGTTGATTTTTAACTGCTGTAGAGTGTTGATCATCCTTGCATCGTTAAATTATTTGAAGTATTAACAATTAAAAATTACGTTGGAATTGTATTACAACGTGCAGCAGGTAATACAAAGAAAAAAAGCATGTTTATTTTCTTGTGATATTAATTTCTTCAAAAAAAAAAAAAAAAAAGGCGGTGAATTGTTTGATTACATTTTAAAGCATCATTTTTTACAAGAAACCGAAGCTAAAAGATTATTTGCGCAATTAATAAGTGGAGTAGATTATATGCATCAAAAGCATATTGTACACAGAGATCTTAAATTGGAAAATTTATTATTAAGTAAAGACCGAGATATTATAATTACAGATTTTGGATTCGCAAATCGATTTCAAGTAGCTCAAGAAGATTTAATGGCAACTTCATGTGGTTCGCCATGTTATGCAGCACCAGAATTGGTTATAAACGATGAAAATCAATACGTTGGTACAGCAGTTGATATTTGGTCATGTGGTGTCATTTTATTTGCCATGCTCTGTGGTTATTTACCTTTTGATGATGATCCAACAAATCCTCAAGGGGCTAATATTAATGTGTTGTACAAATATATTGTCAGTACACAACTTGAAATACCGAAATCAATGAGTATAGATGCAACTCATTTACTTCGAAGAATGTTGGTACCAGATCCAAATAAAAGATGTACAATGGAAGAAATTAAAAATCACCCATGGTTGAGTGAGCATCAATACTTGTTTTCTTCTGATCACATGAATAGTACAACATTATCTTCGGATTCTCGGTTATTATCATCCGCTATTCAACAACATGATAATACTACTATTCTACCTTCAAATAATGAACCAGAATCTCGAAATGTAGAAACTTTAACTGTTGAAGAAACATCGCCACCAACACCAAAATCATCAAATTCATCTACAACAACTGCATCTTCATCATCGTCATCTTCATCATCTCCAGCATCTGTCATCATTAACAATAGCAATACAACTGATGATGTGACACAATCACCATTACCTGTCACTAATGCAACTACAACGGCAACTTCATTTCTTCAAGCTAAATTTATTTCAACATTACAAGAACAACAACCATCAAGAAGATCTTATCAACAACCTATATTCACAAATAACAAAATACCCAATAGATCAGTTAGTGTTCAACCACAATATCAACCACAATATCAGCATCAACAACAGAAACCCAATAATAAAAGGGATAGAACAACAAGTGAATATAGTCAACATCAACATCATCATCATCAACAACAACAACAACAACAACAACAACAACAACAACAGCAACAAAAGCATCAATCATTACAAATTTTGCCATCTGTTTCAGAACAAAGCACAATTCATGATGATATTTCATTTAGTAACAAGGCAAAACTAAAAGGTCAAAAACTAATGGAATGGTTTGTTAAACGTAGTAAATCTCAAAGTATGTCTAAAGTTAATATAAACCCAAAAAAAAAATCAAATCATTCATCGATAAAATCACATCATTTAGGTACAAAATTTCCTTCTCGTACAGCAGCCAATCAAGCCAAAGTTCCTGAAAAGCAACCTCAACGACCTATTAGTGCAATGCCCAATCCAATCAGAGCCATGCCGATTGGTAAGCCTTTGGGATCCTATGCCGCAGATTTCAATGACTCAAAACTAAGGTTACACCGAGGAGCAGTAGATCAAGATGCACTCACATCCAAAGCGCCCAATGAAGTGTTACATGAAATCAAAGAATGTTTAACAATGATGGGTATTGATATGAAGAAATGTCATGATTTTAAAGTCAAATGTATGAGGCCTGCTCGTCGTCGACCAGAAAAAGTAACAGCTACTCGTACAAGAAAAAATACAACTACTATCCCATTTAAATTGTTTTTTAATAATAACAACAACGGCAATAACAATGTTGGTCCCAAAACAACAGCAACTACATCTACAACTAATATCATCTATGGTGAACAAGGAATTGATAATGGAGAACAAGTACAATTCAATGTTGAATTATCTAAAATTGAAAATCTACCAGGTTTATACGTTGTCGATATCAAAAGAACTCGAGGCAACATTTGGGCATTTAAATTTTTATATCATACATTATTAGATCTATTAAATCTTAGTGGACAAGGTGGTATTGGATACATGGCACATAGAAGGATTTCATCCGAGAAAGTAGTAGAAGATCTAGTTAAAAATCGTAAGAGTTACATGACTACCAGTAGTAGTGGCAGTAGTAGTATTATATATCAATAAAAATGTATAAAATGATACCCTCCATGTTTCATCCAATAATAAGCAATCCCCACATTGATGAGATTTCTATAAAAAAAAAAAGAGAGAAAACGGAGATATATTGAACCAATAATAAAGAAAAGAAATTGTGTGCTAGAAGACGCAATGTTCGCAAAGAAGGTAAAATCCATACAAAATCCATCAATTATAATATAGATATGGAACATTCAACCGGGGTAAATCAGTATTTAAGTAAATAAATAAAAAACAGATTAAGCATTTCTTCTTTCTATTTGATTTTATTATATTATATATCTTTGTTGTGTTGTGTTGTGTTGTACATATCTTCCCCCTCTCTTTCTCTCTCTCTCTTTCTTTCTATTAAAACATGCAACATAAAAATCAATTCTTGAATGGAGAATTAGCCTCTATAAAGGCATCTCAATTATTAAGCGAGCATATTTATACATATAAAAGTATTAACTCCAACACTACTACAAATATTTGGGGTAAATCAACTGGTCAAACTGTTTATACTCAACAAGATATTACCAATCGTTTAAAACAAGGTGTTCATTCTGCAGCACTCGTTTCTTCTGATTCATTAATCTCGGCTATTCCCCAATTATATAAATTGGCTTCCGAAAAATCTGGAGTTGTGCTTCATGTTTCAGCAAAGCATGGTGATTCTTCAAGTTTTGCTGATTTCTCTAATGTCATGGCTGTACGTCAAAGCGGTTTGACATTTCTTAGTTCTTCAACTGTTCAAGAAGCTCATGATTTAGCTGTCATTGCTCATATCGTTGCTATCAAGACAAACACTCCTGTTTTACATTTCTTTGATTCTAAGCGTATTGCAGAAGAATTTACATCTATTGATTTGATTGATGTCGACACTTTAAATCAATTGATCTCTACTGAAGATATTGAAAACTATCAACAACAACAGCAACAACAAACAGTACAGCAATCAGCTTATCTTCAATATAAACAACAACAAGAAAATGATGGAAAGGATTTGGATGTTTATTCTGTTGTTCAAGAAGCTATGGCACATTTTGCTACTTTGACAGGTCGTCAATATTCACCTTTAGAATTTATTGGTCATCCTGAAGCTGAAAATGTTATTATTGCTATGGGAGCTGGTGCTACAGTCGTTGAAAAGACTGTAAATGCTCTTGGTAAAGAATCTAAATTGGGTCTTTTAAAAGTTAGATTATATAGACCTTGGTCAGATACTGATTTATTAGCTACTTTACCAAATGCTACTGTTAAGCGTATTGCTGTTTTGGAACCTTCTCATGATTTCACTTGTACTTGGAATCCTCTCTTTTTGGATGTTGCTGCTGCTTATCAAACTGCTGAAGATAATGATGTTGAAATCATTAGTGGTCAATACGGTGTCAAGGATCAAGATTTCTCTCCTGCTCAAGTTGATGCTGTATTTAATGAATTAAACAAGCCTAATTTCCAACGTAAATTTGAAGTTGCTTCTTTGAAAATCAACAATGAATTGAGTGTTGTTCCCAAGGAAACTGAACAATTCTTGATTGTTGGTGATGAAACTTTAGCTTTAAACTATGCTCAAGCTGCTATCTCTGCTGGTAAATTTGCTCAAGTCTATACCGTTAATGATGTCTCTCATATTCGTGTTTCTTCTATTGCTGGTTCTATTTTACCTTCTTTTGTTTCTGAAGCAAAGGCTGTTATTCTTCAAGATACTTCAATTGATGCTGCTCACGCTATTAAGGCTCTTGCCAAGGATGGTGTCGTTGCTGTTCATGGTGCTGCTGTTTCTGAAAGTTTAGATGCTGCTTTAACTGAAGCTACTAAGCGCGCAATTGGTGTTGCTAACGCCAAGGTTGTTCATTTAACTAATGTTCAGGATCTTGTTTCTGCCGGTCTTTCTGGTGTCTTGTCTAAGGCTGGAGCTATGGTCACTCCTTCTGGTTGGGAACAATTAACTGGTACTCCTACAACTGCCACTAAGACTGCTACTACTGCTGAAAAGGCTATTGCTGTTGAGACTCCTTATTTGAAGATGCTTGATCAAGTCTTCCAAGATCGTCTTGAAATTGCTAATGCTGTCAACAGTGCTTCTGTCTGGTCCCGTGATGAACAAAACCAATCTGCCTCTGCTCCTGAATTTGGTTATGGTAAAATTGTCAACAAAATCCAACAACGTACTCGTTTCATCGATGCTGTTGAAACATTAATCAAGGAGAACAAGGTATCTGAAGAAGCTTACAAGACCTTATCTCAATGGCTTTTGGCTGTCAAATCATCTAAATCTGATGTCAAAGCTATCAACAAGGCTGCTGAAGCTGTTCTTTCTGCTATTGCCAATGTATCTGCTGCTGAATATGTTGCTCAAAACAAAGATCTCTTGTTTGAAAAGTCTAACTGGTTAATTGGTTCTGATACTTGGGCTTATGATCTTGGTCAATCTGGTGTACATCACGTTATCTCTCAAGGTGAAAATGTCAACATGTTGATTGTTGATACTTTGCCCTATTCTAGTGATTTGGCTCGTGAACAACGCAAGAAGGATATTGGTCTTTATGCCATGAACTTTGGCTCTGCTTATGTTGCCTCTGTTGCTGTTTACTCTAGCTATACTGGTGTCTTGCATGCTTTAATGGAAGCTGATGCTTATCAAGGCCCTTCTATTGTTTTGGCTTATTTACCTCAAGAACCTGTTACTACTACTTCTGTTAACCCTGTTTTCACAATGAAGGAAACCAAGATCTCAGTTGATAATGGTGCATGGCCTCTTTATCGTTGGAACCCTACTTTAGAAGCTGAAGGTAAAGAAGCTTTCTCTTTGGATTCTCAACGTATCAAGAAAGATCTTGAAAAGTTCTTGGAACGTGAAAACCATTTCTCTCAAATTGTTGCTCAACATCCTGATATTTCTCAATTACTTGTTAGCTCATTGGAAAATGTAAGTATTTGATTGTCTTTCTTTTTTTTTTGAAGTTAATGAATTAGATGATTAACAATGTATTTCAATTTTAGGATGTTGAAAAGAGACATAGTGAATTGAAGCGTAAGGCTCGTGAAGATTTTGCTAAATTATTATCTGGCATGGGTGCTGCTAATGGACCTCCTCTTACTGTTCTTTTTGGTTCTGATAACGGTAATGCTGAAGGTGTTGCTAAAAAGATTGCCAACCGTGCCAAGAGTAGAGGACTTCAAGTCAAATTGATGGCTATGGATGATTATGAAGATGTCCAAGAGCTTGCTAATGAAACCAATGTTGTCTTTATTATTTCTACTGCTGGTCAAGGTGAATTACCTTCTAATGCTCGTGAATTATGGAAGGCTTTGAATGGTTTGATTGTTGGTGATGCTGATTTCAGTCAATTGAACTTTGCAGTCTTTGGCATGGGTGATAGTCACTACTGGCCTCGTGAAGAAGATGCCATGTTCTATAATCGTCCTGGTAAACTTATTGATGCCAAGCTTGAAACTTTGGGTGCCAATCGTCTTGTTGAAATTGGTTTGGGTGATGATCAAGATGCTGATGGTTTTGAAACTGCTTTAGGTCTCTGGCAACCCGAATTCTGGAAGTCTCTTGGTGTTAAGGATGTTGGTGCTGAAGATGATGAGCCCAAATTGACTGATGATCAAATGAAGATTAACTCTAATTATCTTCGTGGTACTATTGCTGAAGATCTTTTGGATGAATCTACTGGTGCTATTAATGAAATCAACGGCAAATTGCTTAAATTCCATGGCTCTTATGGTCAAGATGATCGTGATATCAGAGAAGAACGTAAGAAGATGGGTCTTGAGAAGGCTTTCAGTTTCATGATTCGTGTTCGTATGCCTGGTGGTGTTTCTACTCCTGAGCAATGGCTTGTTATGGATGAATTAGCTGATACTCATGCCAATGGTGCTATTAAATTAACTACTCGTCAAGCTTTCCAACTTCACGGTATTTTGAAGAAGAACCTTCGTTCTACTATTCGTGGTATTAACCATTCTCTTCTCTCTACTCTTGCTGCTTGTGGTGATGTTAATCGTAATATTATGATTACTCCTGTTACTGAAATTCCTGAAGTTCATGCTCAAGTTCAACAATTTGGTATGGAAATTATGGAACATTTGGCTCCCAAGACTACTGCTTATCATGAAATTTGGTTAGCTGATGAACAAGTTGCTGGTAATGCTGTTCAAGACTTTGAACCCATCTATGGCCCTACTTATTTACCTCGTAAATTCAAGATTGTCATTGCTGTTCCTCCCAACAACGATGTTGATATCTTTGCTCATGATTTGGGTTACATTGCTATTGTTGATGAGAACAAAAAGGTTATTGGTTATAACGTTACTATCGGTGGTGGTATGGGCATGACTCATGGTAACAAGAAAACTTATCCTCGTCCTGCAAACTTGGTTGGTTATGTACCTGCTGAATTAGCTGTTGCTTGTGGTGAAGCTGTTATGACTACTCAAAGAGATTATGGTGATCGTACCAACCGTAAGCATGCTCGTTTCAAGTACACTATCGATACTCATGGTTTGGACTTTATCAAGAATGAAATTGAAACTCGTATGGGTACCAAGTTTGAAGAAGCCAAGCCTTATGTATTTGCTGACAATGCTGATCGTTATGGTTGGACCAAGGGTGTTGAAGACAAATGGCATTTCTGTATGTTTATCGAGAATGGTAAGATCAAGGATTGGCCCGACTTCCAACCTAAGAGTGGTCTCAAGGAGCTTGCTAAATGGCACAAGGGTGAATTCCGTCTTTCTCCTAACCAACATCTTGTTATTGCTAACGTCCCTGAAGCTGATTTGGAAAAGACTAAGGCTCTTTTAGCTAAATACAAGATGGATAATTTGTCTTTCTCTGGTCTTCGTTTGAATGCTATGGCCTGTGTTGCTTTACCTACTTGTGGTCTTGCTATGGCTGAATCTGAACGTTACTTGCCCACTTTGGTTGGTCTTTTAGAAAACTCAATTGAAGCTGCTGGTCTTAAGGATGATGCTATTACTATTCGTATGACTGGTTGTCCTAATGGTTGTGCTCGTCCTTATCTTGCTGAAATTGCTTTTGTTGGTAAGGCACCTAATACATACAATGTTTATCTTGGTGGTGGTCATCAAGGCCAACGTTTGAACAAATTGTACAAGGAAAGTTTGCGTGAAGAAGAAATCTTGGCCGAAATTAATCCTATCATTAAGCGTTATGCTTCTGAGCGTCTCTCTGGTGAACCATTTGGTGATTTCGTCATTCGTGCTGGATACGTCAAGGAGACCATCACCGGTATGGATTTCCATGAACTCTAAAACAAATATTTATATAGTCTATTTATTTCGCTTTCTCCACATTTGTATAATAAAAATACCAAATAATTATTAATTCTAGAAAAATATTTAATACTGTTGTTTCATGGTTTTTTAATCCTTCAGTTCGTATAGTTTTATTTAATACATACTAAATTAAAAGGATTGCTAAATGCTGCTCTTTTCTTTGCATTTTTTTTTTTCTTATTGCTCATAGAAAAACGTCAATGTAACATCTTGTCAATTTTGGCAACTGCAGCAGATTGTCTGTATTTTTTAAATCATAAAACGTGCACAAATACAGAAGCATCATTACTCCAAAGGCTATATTTAAGCGATGATGTGCTTCTTTCAGACCTGGGCTCTTTTTTTTTTTTTTTTGCTTTTCTTAAATATCAAGTGTAACATTAGTATAAATTTGTACCTGGGTATCACAAATTTATAAAGGGCAAAAGATCTGTTAAAAACGGGGAGTTAAAGATTTGAGGAGCAAATCTTATTGTTGTAAATTACTACCCTTCTTTTCTTTCTTTTTCATTTATTGTTGTATGCAATATACAATGTCGCTTGCAACAACAACAGTAGATAAAAATACCAACAGCAATCTACCAAATACAACGATTCATCCATTTGGTACTATGCAAGACAGTAGCAGCGATGTTTCTAAATTCACAGAAAGGGATGCACTCATCACTCCACCACCGACAATTTGGACAAAGTTTAATGGAAGATTTAAATTTGGCAAATTCATTCTTTTGGGAGCAGGGATATTAGGCATTTTCACTATTATGTTGATTGTGTTAGGAACCTTGGGTGTATTTAAAAATAAGAGATATAGAAATGAAGTGGGTATATCTATTGGCAAATCAAAATACAAAGGCGATAGTAGAGGATCTTGGGCAAATAACGACATTAGCGGTGAAGGAGATGGTACTTATTATGATCCAGGTGTTGGATTAACAGCATGTGGCACTTCTTTTACATCCACTGATTATATTGTTGCAATGGTATGATACTTAGCAAAAAGAGGAGTAAAGTGACCAAATCACTAATGTTACAAATTTGTAGAATGCCTATGATTTTGGTGAGTCAGATAATCCGAATGAAAGCCCTGTTTGTGGTTCTTGTATTATAGTGACAGGTCCCAATGGAAGTCAAAAGGCTCAAGTTCAGGATATTGTAAGAACTATATAACAAAGTATCACAAATATAAGCAATTAACTTAACCTACATTATAGTGCCCTGCTACTGGTTGTGGACGAGGGTCTGTTGATTTGACACCAGCTGTTTTCAATAATATTGGAGACATTGCAGAAGGAAGAATTCCAATTAGTTGGAAATCTTGTTAAAGCTATATATACAATGAAAAAAGTTTGATTTACATATATTAGCTATACATGTTATTTCTTATTATTTATTACCTAATTCTATTTAATACTATTACAATTACTCCCTCATTACTACTTATTATTGCATTATATACTACATTACAAATTAAAAATTAAAAATTGTTTTTACCAATTTTTTCATGATCAGAAAGATTTATTTTAAAACAAATAGCTTTTATTTTTATATGTCTGTTTATAACTTGAGCATCGATTGACATGTAATTAAGAAATACTATTTTCAAATATTAAAATTTGAAAGAAAGATAGCCTTCTGTGATATACTAATCAACTCAAAATACCATTGCACATAAGTTTATTTTTACATTCTAGGTGTGTTTCATTATTTACAGATAAAAAATGCAAATTTTTGGATTAATGCAAATTATGCTCGAGGATAGTGGTTCATACAGCCCGATAATTGTACAGTTGTTAAAATTGATATTGGATGTCCAAAATTTTTGAAAAGTATAAATGTAAAACACGTACTACAACCTACAACTTTGATTATGCATAAAAAAATGTTTGTTTATTAATTTCGGCTATTATTATTGCCATACATGCTTGTTCTGGCTGATTTAGCGCTATTTCTAATTCAAACTGGTCTGTTAACCTACAAGCTAGCATTTTTGTCGCTCCAGGTTTTACCAGCCTAATTCACTATGTAGAAAATGTGTGAAGTTTACGTACGCCCTTGCAATTATTAGTAGCCCGAGTGCAATAATCATGCGAAAATCTCAATAAACTGAATTTTCCGCACAAAAATCAGTTACTGAAATTGCAAGACTCTGCGTTTTCCTCATATTTTATGAGAAACTTTGTAATGATTTGATCCATTACATTCTTACTTAAACCCAATTATTATATAATCAACTCCCAAGTCATATAAGTACCTGTGGAATATGTACATATTTATCCACTATAGATCTCCATTATATATGATTCTCACTTAAAATGCCGTTGATATGAATAGACATTAAACTATCGAAGTTATATATGCTAATTCATATTAATATAAACTTTCTACCGAACTTTGATCCTAACAATTTATACTAAAGACCAATTAACCTAATGTGGATTTAATTATACCATTATCATCAAGGACCCACGAACTCTATAAATATATCGACTGGCTACTATCAAGGAATGTATCTACAAGGGATGTTATTGGCTACATATGGATCTAGGACAATTAACTAATCTCTCTGGTGAAAACTATATAAAGAGGACATTTATTTATCACAATAAGGCCTTAGCTAGAATTTGACTTGATAATAAAACCCTACACTTATCTAGTTGAATTCTTATTGTTTTTTATAATTTTTTCCGTGAATATCTAAGGATATTCCACAGTACCAATAATCTATGCAGACTAAATGAACATTAGTGAATTTATCTGTTTCTTCCTTCCCTTTATATATTTATAATCCCATTCCAAATAAATATATTTTATTACTCAATCACCATTGATACTTATAATCAATTGTTATATAATCCAATATAATCCAATCATAGGTATTAATCGTATAGTAGTAATAGCAATTACAATTAGTAACACCAACCTCTTTTCCCCAAATCATAGAAACAAAGTCAATTTTATAATTCACATATTATATATCCCAATTGACAACCTCTTGATTTTTATAATTTATTACAAACTTGCAATTGCCTGCATACAATGCACAGTAAAATTATTATCCCTAATAATAAAACTAGCCTGTTAGGCTTTATGCTCTTTGATTGTATAGCCAAGGTAGTGTGTAGCACAAAATTAAACTTTTTTTTTTTATCGAAATTACAAAATTTGATTTTTTGAAAATTTTCAAAGATCAGATAACGCTCAACAACGTCTAATAGACATATGGATGTATTAATATGTCTAATTAGATGGTTAAATATCACATAAATATTTATAAACTCTTTATAAAAGAAAAGGTACAATTTTCCAGATTCAGATGAAAAAAAAATATTCTTTTTTCCGCAATTATAACGCTGAAAAATCGAAATATACAACTATTTTGAAGCTACAAGCTATGCTGCAGTACGTAAAAGTACTGTAGTAACCCTGTTTAGCTGTTACAAAGCTTTGAATAAAAAAATTATTATCATTCAAATCTTTTATTTTGTATATCTTTACAGGTTATAATACACTGTTTGGTTTTTTATATAAATTGAAATCATTAACAAATAGATAGTTACAAGCTTATTTGTTTTAAATAGTCAAATTTATGAGCATAGATATATTAAGATCTATACACTGAAAAGGAACTACTAGGAATTTGATCAGAAACACAGGGTTTTCTTTACTATATATTAATGGTTTGTATTATTCTAGGTGATCTTGTTATAATGATACCAACATTTTCAGTTTTTGTAAATAAATTTTTGATAGCAAATAGCAAGAGCTAAAACCAACGACAATTGCTATTTTAATAGATAACACAATTTGAATTTCAACTATATGAATTATAACTAAAAATGGGCTAAATGGAGATTGGATTTGGGTAGATGAACGTTGGCATTATTAGAAAATGATAGAGAAAAAATGACTGCATTGACAAATTAATTCAAGTGATAATAAAAAAAGGTAAATAAAGGTATTTGGAGCTTTTATGGGTTGATTGTTGATTGTATTGCATTTTGGAGCAAAAAATGTCATATATTATGCTACAATTATATACCTTGTGGCAGGAAAAAACATAGTACTTATTTTGGATGTAAAAACAACTTTCTCGCAGATAAAGCAAAAAAAAAAAAAAAAAAAAAAAAAAAAAAAAAAAAAAAAAACCATTATATCAAAGAGAATTATTTGAACTTTATTTTATGATAGACATTGTATAATTGATTGTGCTAGATTTGGGTTATAAAAATTAATTTAGAATGAAACAAAACAAACATTATCTAGTCAAAACAACATGAGATTGTTACGACTTTAATAATGAAGAAAGGAGAAAGGTAAATCTAATGGTTTGATTCAATAAAATTATACAACTTTGCTATACTCAGTTGATAAATTTTACTTCAATTTATGCTGAATTAATCTCAATTTATGAGCTACAGTATTCCAGGCCATTTCAATTTGACTTTTTTTTTTAGATGCACTTGCATTTTTGATTAAATAATTTTACAGCTAATTAATTCATAACATTCAATTTCTTCAAAGTTTGAATATAATAATGATGATGCTGGATCTCACCTGAAACTGAAAATAGAACATTTCGACAATTTCTTTAAACATTTTACTGGTTTACATTTATTTTTTGAAAATTCCATGGAGAAAAAAGTATTTTTTTTTATAAATGGCTCTTGCATTCAATTATATTTCTCTCTTTCTTCTTGTGTTTACAATATAAGTATGAATTTTTTGTAATATGTAAATAATTTTTTTAGCAGGTTTAATTAGCATTACGAATTACTGTATATGTTGAAATTTAGTACTAAATTTAAACAATGCTCTTAATATATCATGCAATAAAACTGATACTTCTGTAAATTTTTTATTCATATTTAATCCAAAAATAAATCATTTACTTTTAGGATTTAATGGCTATTAATTCACAGTAAGTTATTAATAAATTTGGAAAGTTATAATTGCAGTAAAATGAGGAAAGCTTTAAAAAAGATACAGTTTAAATCCTTCTTTATTAAAAAATGGATAGTGTACAATAAGTCTATATTTCTACTCTATTTATATTATTTGTAATTTCATTATGCCTGGCAGTTTTTACTGTAACTGTCAGTGATTTATTTGAATTAGGAATCACGGGATTACCAATTTAGAGTATTTGTTGAACAATAATGTTTATCAGGCCATGCTACATTCCATGCTTTTTATTGAATCACAAAAGTATGATTCTATTTTACTCATGCGATATCCATATGTTTATTCTTTTGATAAATATATTAGTTTGTCCGTGATTCAAGGTTTATATTAAGCTTCTTGATTTACATAACCAAGGCGCCTTTTTAATGTCTGTTTTTTGACATATTTGTTAATGATCCACATAGAACAATCCTTACCTTGGTCTATGTGTTTTTCAGGTTTATTTTATGATTCTACTCGTTTTTTAATTATATAATTTAGTTTATTTTATTGTATGTTACGTTACTTATACTTTTCATATTTTATGATTAAATCTATGTCATCTCTATTTGAATATTAGAACATAGTTTTATTTGAGATGACATTTGATTTCTTATGTGTGGAAATAGTATCTTAGTTCAGCACAATAATACTAGCATTAATTTTAGATTTTTTTATAATGTCACCTCTTTTGAGATACTACAAACATGGTGATTAAAGATATAGTATGTGTATGAGATTGTCTATCAAACTTTTAATTATTTTTCTGGCGTAGATACAAGTATACTTTTAAAGTAAGTGCTTATTTGTATGTTATTTTCAATTAATTATAAAATAATATTGCCGATATGTATTCTTCATACTTTTAGTCAATTTTGAAGATTTTTGTTTTTTCATTGCATTAATTGTAAGTATAGCTTATCCAATTTGATAATTCTAGATAAAAACATACTGACATTGTTAGAATACATTGATTTCTACTGTTATCAGGCTTATTTTTGCTTTTGTTGCTTCTGTACCTCTTTAATGCTCTCAATGCTACATGTCTATCTCTATTTTTTTAAGCATCTTTTCACTTTATTAGCTGTCCATTATAAAGCTCAATTAAGTGAAGTGTGCTATTTTATTTTCAGCGCAATAAACAAATTTATAAATTATAATACAACATTTGACCCTAAATTTTCTCTATAAATCTATAAAAACCAAAGCCAAAAAAGAATTTTGATGCGTGCATTAATGTCAAAAGCGTGCGTATTCCTCAAGTATAATTTTGCCTGCAATAATTGCAATAATATGAATGTTTTTGGTTTCTCAGTGCTTTTATTTTGTACGCATTTGGTAGTGAAAATTATGCATTAATTGCACCCGCGTGAGGTTTTCAAGGAAATAATTGCGCAGATTTCCTACATAGTGTATGCCATCAACGTATAGACACAGGAATAAAAAATAATTGCTGTTCAATTTAATATATATTTTAAAATTCTACCACAAAATGTCAAAAAAAAAAGAAAAATAGAGTGCCCAGAATTTTTTTATACTTAAATACGTTAACGAGCTCCACAAAACAAGTGAGGTTCATTATTAAAAATTACCAATATAGCTTAATGTTTGACAGAGATATTAAAGCCCAAAGTTTTTAATTTTTAGCAGTGAATTGGCGGTAGAAATCTGAAACATTATCACTAAAAAAGTTATACCAACTGCAGAAAATAGGATATTTTAGGATACTTGTTTTTGGATTAAATTTGAACATCTCAGGTACATTAACATATAATTTTCTCTTGGTATTATTTGATAAGAAAAAAAAGTAGAGCTGGAATGAAAATCGGACTCGATTTTTTTTTAAATAAATAAGCAGTAAAATTCGCCTATTATGAAGTCTTTCGAAAGGTATATATGCAATATTTACAGGAGTAGAAAATATGACATGACCAATTTCACCTCTTTTTGTAATTTATGTATCTCAAGATTCAAAGCTTCTCAGTAATTCACTAAATTAATAAAGTGTGAAAATTCAATTTCGTATACAAGTCAATTAATCAAACTTTTTTATAGCATTATATGTCAGATCAATCTATTTACATCAGCAGCTAAACCCTATAAGTGGATATGTCTCACATATTCCACTTCCCAGACCTTATTTTAGAACTTTAAGAATAATCAGCTAGCTCATCTCTCAATAATGATTACAAATCAAAAGACGTCTTATCCTACAAGTTATCGTAATAACATGTGGACGCAACAATATTGACATGATTTATAGAAAAAAAAATGGTCAGTTCGTATATAGTGCAACTATGTTGGGTAAATTCCACACAAAAAATGCTCACAAAATGTTAAAATGGATACGCATCTAATGTATATTAAGTTTCATTTCATTTTACACACACACAAGGATTAATACGAGAAGGAAGCTTTCAAGATATAATTTTACAATTTTTATTTTTTTTTAAAAAAAAATCTATGGTCTGAGGACATTCTTTTTGTATTCACCATAGTAGTTTCCAGGAGGACTGTAATCACAGACATAGTAAGTTGCCTTCAAATTGGAACAATATGTAGCAGCACAACCAATTTCAGTAGTACCCTTCCAGACAACTTGAGTGAAGTGGCCAGTAACTTTGCCAGAAAGAGATTGACCGCTAGCATAATCGTATCCTGAAACTTCATTGTACCAAGCATCGACAACAGCTTTCATAGAAGGATAACCATAAGCAATATTTTGGCCAGTTCCTTTCATCTATTTTGTATTAAATTAATTGGCTGTATATATCAGGAATAGATGGTATAATACTTACAACATTGTGACCCCAGACGCAAGAGGTAGTAACTGTTCTAGCATGTTCTGCAAGCTTGACACTCCATTTGACTTTGGGAACATGATGTTTGGTTCTGTATTTATTATGAGCGGCTAAAGCTTGCGATTTAACAGTGCTTTGATCGGTAGGTGCAGCCAAGACAGCTTGAATAGCAATGAGAGCAATAAGAGCAATAAACTTGAAGAGGGATGATGATGCAACCATGATAATATATAATAGTTTGTTAATTTAAAATGATTTGAGATGAATTGACTCTTATTTATATAAATTTTTTAAAAAAAAATTGACATACACAAAATGTAATTTACCATTTATTATTGATCGGCAAATGTTAAAATCTAGTACTTTTCCTCATGTTGTGTTACATTGAATAAATTATTGATCAACTTATATTATTCACATATTGAAATGGAACCTTGACATTTAACCACGAGTTCCTTTAATAAATGGAAGGTTTGGAACAAAATCAATAGTGTTGCTGTTTTTTTTTTACAATTGACATTTCTATAAAACAAATCAAAAGAAACAGTTCAGCATAAAATTACAACTATATTCACTCAGAAATAACTACTTTTAGCAGGTTTTTTTTTTTATTTTTATTTTATTCAAAGGCCAGAATACAAGGGGTGCAATGCTATTTGTAACCGCACTTGATTTACTGAAATAAATTGAATAATAAATTTCGGTAAATGTAATATATGCAGGGCCAGATTTTTCATGAGCTATTTACTACCGCTAGCATTGATGTTGTCAATTTATAAACAATCGTGGGTCTAGTGTAACATTGTATATAGATTCGAAAATAAATTATACAAAATCCTTTGGCTATGAGATTAACAGCTCATAAAGCAGAATTTGACAAGATTAATTGCCGGGTTTCCGATTTTCCTAGTGGCCTATTTCAAAACATCCAATTCTTAAGCAATAGAAACAGAAAAATACGTTGCCAAAGCGACTGGGATGCAAACGCTTTATCCTAAAGGTATGTTGATTAGTAAAGTAAACACTGTTTCCAATAGCATTATACATAGTATGGATGTTTAGTTTATCCATCACGTGATGGACATCGCATGCTTGCTTATTTTGATGAACCGCATTAAATGACTTTTTTCTTACAACCCACATAGGAAAGAACAAATTTAACAAGATATTTCATTATAATATACAAAAAAATACCCTATGTTTCTGGATTGGATAGCTCAGCTTCGTTTGCTGCAGCATGACTCACGTAAGGGCTATCAATTTAGGGTTTATTAAACGAGTGTAACTCATTTAAATTACACCAAACTTTTTGTAGAAACAAATATTCTTGGTTCTCTTCCTTTATCAATAAGAAGAGTACTGATATCCGAAATTACAGGTTACCTTCATCCAGCGTCAGGCAAGCAACCACCTGATCCAAGTATCTTTGCTTCACCCGCTCATGTAAAATGGTTTATGGAAGTTATTGGACAGGGTTTTAATTTACCTTTAGAAGATATGGCAATCACCAATGATGATATTGATATTTATGCTAGATGGTTATTCGAGCAAAATGTTAGGCCTTTAGCAGTGATTGAAGAAGGATTAGAACAAGAATTTTATCAGATTATATTTCATCAATTTTCATTATTATTTCAACCTCGCATTACTCGCACAAACAATGGTGCCTCTACCACCGCAACAACGCCTCCTATTTCTATGCAATCAACACAAGGAGGAGCAACGTCTATCAACACCAATACATCGTCAAAAAATAATTCATTTCATATAACCATGCTACCAATAAATGCGCACAATAATTTAGGGATGCCATTTTCTCCAATGCCGCCAACACAAACAAATACAAATAGTTCATCAAATGCCCAAAGCGCTTTGAAAGAAACTCTTTCACAGTTGGTTCAAAGACATGTTGAATTATGTAAAAAAACATTAAAAGTATTTACAATGGCTGGAAGAACATTAAAGCTTTCTGTCGAGACTTGGTCAGTTTTATTAAAGGTGATGTTGGGAATCACAGATTATCTTTTAAAGGAACCATCAGGAGACACATCAAACTTGGGTGTGATGAATATGGCGGATGAATTATGCGATAGTCTTTTGCAAGTTCTGTTTGAATTATGGCTTCGATCAAATATTATGGATGTTGAAATGTGGGATATACTCAAGAATTGCTTTATTCGATGGACACATAGATCAAAGGCTATTCAGCAATGGAGTTCAACTTCGCTTGCACTTACTAAAAGAATTCAGAATTTAATTTACGGAGAAAAGGAGGGTACAGATGGTGTATATGTGAATGGTCCCAGTATCAAACTTGATCTACCAGCAGATTTTGTATATTATGCATGGCATCGTGTGATATATCTTATACCGCACCCACTTCAGCTGCCACCCAACAATTTTACACTTTCCATGCTTGGTATTGGTAATCTAGTAGATGCGCTCAATTCAACTATCAATGGTGTCGATATTATCAACCAGGAATCCTCACCTGCAACTAATCCAGATGGAAATACCCTTTTGCATATGTTTAGTACCTATTTATTTGATGCTGCTTCCAGAGCTATTGAAGCCGATGCAGAATCTCAACGAGGATGTGCAGAATCATTTGCCACGTTATGCAAAATCTTTTGCAAACCACAAAAGAGAGAACCATTTCTTCGAACATACATTGAAAGATATTATGCTGCATTACAAGTAGGACTCAAATCCGAAGCTTGTTTACCGACAATTTTATTATCATGCACAGAACTATTTGCTACAGATCTAGAAGGTGTGCGGATGTTGGTACCTGATTTTATCTCGGCCATCAAAATGGTTTTACCTAAATTGAGATTTGAATGCAAAACGAATGTGTCTATTGATAATTTGAGATTGGCTGCTATCAAAGTATTGAGTACTATTATGTGTATGCCAAATCATTTTGATAAAGTGGAACTTCAGTTGGGTTGGGATTGTGAAATGAATAATTCTTCATTGGAAAATGCTGCACTCGTGGGAGAACAAGAGCAATTGATTACACAATTGGTAATTTGAATTATTGTAAATTTGCGAGCAATTGGACTAATAAATTGACAGATTCGTGTTTTATATGCTTCTCCAACAGAGGGAAATACTGAACGACCGTTTTTATCAGTAAGGAACTAGATTTATGCTTTATTTTCAACAAATTCATATTAATGCCCGATTCTAGCTTAAGTTTTATATCCTCGAAGTTCTTTTAATGTCTTTACGAACAGAAACTTCTTCTTACAACATGCGATATATTCTTCATTTAATCAATGTTTATGTGATTGAAGATGTACCGTTTTGTCCAGGCCTTGTAGGAACAGTAGTCAAGTTAATTCAAGATAAGATTTTGACGATGCAATTACCAGCAGATGTTACACTTGTTGCGTTTGATGTGCTTATGGATTTTGTTGATTTGTATGATTTTGTAAAACGAGATAGCAAGGTAAATACTTGAAAATATGTGTATAAGATTAAATATTGAGGTACCTATTATTTTAAATAGAATGTAGCAAGAGAACTTGTATTAGCTCTTAGTCGATATGTTGATACATTAATCATTGCAGGAAAACTAGCTCAAACATATCCATTAATTGTTCAAGCTTATGATTGTATGATTAAATGGATTCTTGTTAGTCAATGGATTATAGATGACCGAGATTGTTATAAAGCAGTAATTGCCACACTTAGTAAAGGGATTACTATCTTTGATCGAGGAAATGTAGCGCCTTCCGTGCCTGTTGAACCTGTCAATGTCGAAAAAAAGAAGAGAAGAGATACGGCATTTCCACCAACAAAACAATTATTCCAACTTCCTCCTCGGGTTAATAAAGGCATTCACTATAATATCAGCAACAGCCACCACCATCAACAAGACCAAAATACAGCAGCACCTAATACTGGTAAAAGAGTGAATTCATCTGTTCGTAAGAAGGAAGAAGTAGCAGTTAGAATGGCAGCAGAATACTGCATGTCTCAATTTGTTAACCAGTTGGGTAGATTTGCCGTACCATACGAGCATGCGTTAGGAGGCTGCAGGTCAGCAACGGTAGATGATGTTTCTCAATTAAAACAAATCAAAGCAAAAGATGAGCATACTTGGACCGCAAGTACATCAATACGTTACTTTTTGATTGACAAGCGTACTTTATTGACCATTATTGATGTGACAAATCCAAATCCTATAAAAAATGAGCCTGGTAATGTACCTTCAATTGTAGTTGTTATTCGTGATACTACAGGGAAGTATGTTTGGTCAATGGAAACTCAATATAAAGACAAAAGGCCTGCAATGGATTCGCCGACAAAAAGCATCGCTTCTGATTATCTGAAACCACCATCTTTCAATGATAAAAGATCTTCAACTTATATTAAACAACAAAAATTATCTCAACAGCAGCAATCACAAGATGTAATAGTACCTACAGCAGTTGCAGTGAATGAAAGAGAAATGCCTAGCATGGATAAGGTATTTTTGCCCCAATCAGAAGAATGGAATCAATGGGAAATGGTGAAAATACTCATGCAAAGACAACAAACATCTGAGGAAACCAACATCGAAAAAGATAAAAATGATTTAACAAAATATCAGATTGCTCAATCTGCATCCAACATTGATCTCAATAGTCCAAGAGGATTTAGATTGTTACTTTCTCAAATTGGATTTTTACTACCTAAGAACAGAAATCATATTACACCTTTGCATATAACAGATTCTGTGATTTCAGAAATGGAAACATTAGACATGTTGAATGAGTAAGTATTAACTCTATTAAACAAAAAAGCTTAAATCTAACTAGTTTATTGCTTAGGCGAGATTGTATTTCTATATCAGCGTATTATGCAAAGTCTGGTAGCGTAACGTGGTCAGAGCTTATTGAGACACCATCCGCTTTAAGTGAACAATTCATACAATTTATCAACTGCCTTGGATGGCCAGTAAGTTAAAACATAGAAATGTTATATTAACAACACGATACACTGACTTTCTTCCAAATAGGTCAGTACCGCCCTACACAGAGGCTATAAGGGTAAATTAGATTCCTCCATCTGTGAAACTATCCCTTATTATTCAGATCGAACTGTTGAATTTGTCGTTAATGTGCCATACTTTTTAAAAAAACCTGCAGCTGATACTATGGAATGGGGAAACATGAATACTATTTCAAAAATTCATCAGCAGATATCATCAGACGATCATGTCTGTGTTATTTGGATTGAAGATCTTGCTCATTACAAATCTCTAGCAAACTTGATCAAATCATCAAGCTCAACTAATTCAAAAGCAATGGTTTACATATTTATCAACCCGCTTAAGCATAGTGCAAATAGTCTTTATTGGGTTCGTATCTTGGTGCCTTCCTATGGAAATTCACCTGCAAGTTTGTTGGCTAGTCAAAGGTTACATGAGAATGCACTGGTAAAAGTTTAATGTGTTTTGAATGTGAGCAAATAATAACAAATGTTGTAATAGATATTCGGCCCTCTAGTGGATGGCATTGTTGTAAGCCGTCATGCTTTGGGCTCTATGGTAAGAAGTACCGCCATATCAGCACATCAGGCTTGTAGAGTTGTTACAGATACATATACTCGTCCTTATGTCATACGAAAAGAATATATAGAAGAGATGGCTCATCGACATCGAATTAAATTACCCTTGTCAGAGTAAGTTTGAATTGATAGAAACTTTTAAACTTTATACGTTAATATGTTTTTAAAATAGATTTTATTCTGATGTGTTTGCTGAAAGAGAAAACTAGACTTAGTATACATTTTTTCTTAATTTTTCTATATATTATCACTATAACACTCTAATTCTATCCCCCCAATCAACCCACCCACTTATTCATCCAATACACAGCTCATTTTATACGTATTTTATACATTCGCATTCAAAGGAAATGCTTAATTAATAATTATAATAGATGAAGATCAATTTTGAACTTCCTTTTCTAAAATTTTCATGATTTTTGTAATGAATTTTGTAAAATTATTTTTGTATGATATTGAATGGATACTACTACTATACTTAAATGTAGCTCAGGGGCAAGATTGCTTCTTTTGGAAGTGTAGGTGTAAAGACGACTAGAAGACTATCCTTTTTAAAGCGGCCTTGCTTAAAAACACTTGTAATCATAGATAATTACTGTTCAATTGAGATATAAAAGGCTTAAAATCTTCAAAAATAAACAAAAGAAAATATAATATCTATGAAAATTCTCTATTTTAACGTGTGTAAAAAAAAAAAAAAAAAAAAGCAGAATTCAAATACAAATTTTGATACAAAAATAAGCACATAATTTATTATCACTATAATACTTATACTATTACCAGTAAATATTATACAATGTGAAGTCCCGTTAAATACAGAGATTCGATATTTTTGCATACAACAGATACGTAAACACTTTGATCTAGATTGCTGTAGGATATATCAGTATCTTGAATTTTTTTCACCTTTTTAGCTCTCATTTTATCCGTTGACAAGATGGTATCTTCTGCTGCACTATTGATAAAAGATCGACTTGTGCAGCATTCATATCCAATAAGATCATACCAAGTAACTTGCATATCTTCGATTATTTTGAATCGAGATGTTCCCAGTCGTACACTACATTTTCGAGATACTCGAATACGATCCAAAACCAACGTTTTCAGTCGATGTTGAGGTAAATAAATGTTGAAATTTCGAGTATTATGATACACAGGACTAGAGATAGTAGAGATAAGTTGAAGATCAATCAGGTCTGGACAGTGAGTGGCAATGATTTGAAATACATCACTCCCATTATCAATCAAAACATTTTCTAATCGAAGCGATTGAAGCGTATAACGATGAGTTGCTGGTAATAAATCTGATGAGGTTGTAGTAGCCAATTTAGCATCCGTCAAAGTCAAGCAAGTTAATTTAGGGCATTGAGCTAATAGAAAATCCAGATACAAGGTAGCGTTATCTATGGTTGATGTAGAAGCCGCAGTAATATTATCATTTCGATAAAAATGTCTACCAAAGGAAAAATTTAGCGTTGTAATGTTTGTGCACTGTCCCAAGGAAGCCATTAGAATGTGTAGCCCTCTCATATCAATGGCAAGTGGCCAGCCTAATACTGTGAGAGTTTTTATATAATGCCGTTGTTTAGATCTTAATAATCCATTTAGCTCATGAGCCAAGTTATTTGTAAGACCATCTCCTAATGTCAATTCGTCCAAAAAAATTGCGTTTTGGTCAAGTAACTCAAAAAATGGAGTTTGCAAGCAAAAGGATTGCATTTTGAATGTTTCCAATTTCGTACAACATTTAGCTATTTGGAGCAATTGTGATTTATAAGTACTGGCGGATTGTTGTTGTTGTTGTTGTTGTTGTTGTTGTTGTTGTTGTTGTTGTTGTTGTTGTTGTTGTTGTTGCTGTTGTTGTTGTTGTATCTTGTCGTCTTCTTGTTCATATGCTTCAGCAAAGAAAGAACAAGACCCTACTTCCAAACTTCTTGCATAAATGTACTTTTTGGATATATAATCTAGCCATCGAGGGACATCATCACAAAAACTTCCGTTGACAAATTGAAAGTTTCTCAAGTTTATTGCAGGTTTAATTTCTTGTTTTTCATATTGCATCACAGACATTGGTAACAGTACAGTATCTGATAAATAAAGAGAACCAAGATTAGGACAACTTGAGTGTATCATTTCCAATTCCTCCCCTGTCAAATAGATACGCTCTATCGAAAGCGATTGTAAATTAGGAGCATGGCGCAATGAGTTGATAAAAGATATCTTTGAATTAGTTCTGTCATTTTGGTTATTAAACTGTACAGACAAAGATGTCAGGTTTCTAGATGTTTCTTGCAATAAAGCATGTGCTACTGTGATTCCATTCAATTCTACCAATTCACGCATATTTTTCCAATGAACAAAATTATGCCGCACCTTGTCCAATTCTTCTCGGTTTCTACGTTGTTGGTAGTACTGAAATGACTCACGACGTGCTACTTGGCTTAATATGACTCCATCAAACATAAATACCTCCAAGTAAGGGCACAATTGAGGTAGCTGACCAAGTACTGACGGTTCAATATGGCCATTTTCAATTACCAACTTGCGAATTTGATATCCAGTAGAACAAGGAGCTGCCATTAATGAGGTTTGCAATGTATCGTAAAAGAACAATTGAAATTGTGTCTTTCCTTGAATATGAATATGGTAGTAGCTAAATTGGATCCATCTTTTATACCAACAACTACAAACACATTGGCATTCAACAATGTCTTGTCTAGTTAGATAATTGGCTACACGTTGAAATATTTCTACTGGTAATGTTGTTAAAAATTGCATTTTTAATAAAAGAAAGAAAAAAAAGTGATTTATTATTTAGGTGGGAAATGTGAAAATAAACCATAATAGAAGAAACCCACGATCATTGATTAATGAGAGCTGGGAGAAGGATGACCTAACAAGAGAGATCGTCTCGAAAAACCTGCCTCTGGGAAGGTTAATTATATGATGTGTGATGTTGCATGATTTATGCTCATGTGATTTAATGCAGGCTTACTAAATTGTACAAGAGCCAATAATAGGCTGGTTGTCGTTGCAAATACTGATACATGTGGACAGAATTACAGTATTTACATTTTTTAAATTTAATAAAATTAGGACGAGGAGAAGATAAAGTTTGGATGCAATTTGAATTGAGATTTAGATAGAATGAGGATAAACTTGGAGTGATATAATAATGAGATTTAATGATGAAAAGAGGATTTGGACAAGGTTAAATAAAATTGTTTAGTATTAGAAAGAAATGATTATTCACTTTATTTATAATGAAAATAATCGCAAGACATTACTGCTACTAGTAGTATTTTTATCTCTCTCAATATGTGTTGCACTCTTTATATAATGTTATATTGTACTTTTTCAATTTTGATTATTTCGAGCATAAGTTTAATTATAAATATATATATATATATATATATATTTAAACAACTAGCATCTAGAAACAACACTTTATTCGCCTAAAAATTATTCACAATCTGTACGAATTTGCATTTTTACTCTGTTTCACTAAAAAAAAACTACAATTGTCCAAATTTCTGAATTTCAGGTGGAAATACTATAGTAAACCCTAAATCCAAGAAACTTGAAAATACCTATTTAACCGTTAGCATATTGATGTAATATTTGAATTTAAAGCAAGATCAATCAATTAAAACTGTAAAAAAGTTGATGCTTTACAATTTTAATATATCAGTTTGATTTATGTTTTGAATTATGTGGTTTGAGTATCAAAGAATCAGTATCGGACACCTAAAGATACCTAAATCAAATACCAAATGTTGGAAGGCAATTCCAAACTATTGGGGTCAACTCAATCTGTGTGTGACGTCAAATATAGGCCTTCTCTCTCTAGGTCTCATATCTTTACATACAGAGAACGCAAGGCTTCTGAATCCAATCTCTTTTTCTCTTTTACCTAAGAAAAAAACTCATTTTTTTCTCCAAATCTTTAGAAAAATATGAATCAAATTCCTATTGCTATTAAAGAGGAAGATAGAGAAGATACACCCAAGGTGTTCAAATCAATAGCTCCCTCAACTGCTGTTACAACTACAAAGCCTCAAGCCGCTTCTTCTTCCCATGCTCCGCCATTACAGAAGAATGTACCAGCATTTCTAAATAAACTTTACAGGTAAACTCTTGATTTTAAATTATACATCGATTTGGATTTAGTAATTCAATGTGAATACATTAGTATGGTAAATGACCCGGAATCTGACGATCTTATATGCTGGTCAGACGATGGCGCATCCTTCTTTGTCAATCGCCAAGAAGATTTTGCTCGTAAAGTATTACCGCGATTTTTCAAACATAACAAGTTTTCATCATTTGTTCGTCAACTCAACATGTATGGGTTTCATAAAGTGCCTCATTTACAACAAGGAGTATTAGAAACCGACAGTGATTCCGAACGATGGGAGTTTAGTAATCCTCATTTTCAACGCAATCAGCCAGATCTTTTACTGTTAGTTACTCGTAAAAAGGGTCCCAACACAGACGAGAAAGAGATTTCCAACATTGATTTACAACATATTTTAGAGGAAATTCAGTCAATTAAAAAACATCAAATGAATATATCAACTCAATTACAAAGCATTCAACGAGATAATCAAGTATTATGGCAAGAAACTGTATCTGCAAGGGAAAGACACTTAAGACACCAAGAAACAATTGACAAAATATTGAGGTTTTTGGCTTCCGTGTTTTCAAATGGTGAAAAAAGACCTGCCATTTCTAGAAAGAGACGATTTTTGTTGGGTCCTGCTGACGGTGATGATCATGAAGCTGAATTGGATCATTATGAACAGCTACAACAGCAACAACAACATGAGCAGCAACAAGATGGTCCTAAACCCAAAAAGATGCCTCGCCAAGAACAGCATTTTCAACAAACACAACCTTCTACATCTTCTACTTTTAATTTAGACGATTATGTGAGTGGCAAGAATGATTTGGCTGGTTTAAGTGCATCACTACCTGCACATGTGAAAAATTCAGCAGCAAGTACACCATCAACAGACTTAGCAGATGCAATTGCATTAAATGATCACTCAAAAAATGGTAATATCAAGTAAAATTGTGCTTTATAAATCAAACTGACATTGCATATATTATAGTTGAAAATAATGCCTCTTTATCATCCATCAACGACTTTTCTAATATTACCAATATACCACAACTTCAAAATCTTCAGGGCCTAATTAGTTTAGCACAATCCAATCCTCATTTACTGAGTCAATTAACGAGCGAAGCCTTCTACGGAATGCCCAATAATCCACCTATAACTACAAATCCTCAACAATTATCATCTTCACCAGCCATTGCTAATACTCTCCCTATTTCATCTCCATCATCCATTGCTTTACCTCCTATGAACTTGTCTTCTTCTACAGCACCAGGTCAACTGCAACAACAGCATCATCAACAACAACAGCAGCAGCAACAACAAAGCGGACGCTCTTTAAATCAATTAACAAATAGTATTTCCAATATTGCTGGATCTGCAGATGCATTGAATCAAGATATTGATGATTTGGGGATTAGTTTACAAGCTTTGGCTCAGCATTTAGGCTTTGACCCTACCAAAGCGAACTCTCCAGTGAATGACATGAATGCAGACGATCAGAAATTAGATGACGGAGTGGAAGGGGATTTGCTAGATATGGATGAATTCTTAAATACATATGGTATGTTCCATGCTGTTTACTGATCTTGATATTTCGTAAACTAATATACAAAACCATATATAGGTCCTGATGTGCATGCAAATGATCCTACTAGCCAAGAGTTTTCATCTGCTACTATTACTGATATACCTTCTTCTACAAATACACGATCCCCGAGCCCTGCTATGACAACAATAACACATACATCAACAACAACCCAAAAATAGACATATAATTCAAAATGACAAAACCCAAAAAATTGCTATATATTATATTTGTTTTTTCTTAATTAAATTCTTGTTTTTTTTTAGCTGGAACCAAAAATAAAAACTACTCCAATAAATTAAACTTTGTGTTCATATCGCCTTATCCCTGAATGTGGTTAGAAGTGTAATGCATGTGTGTTGCCAAATATTACAGATCAATACATTTGTCACTTTTTAGACGATTTAATTTACGTTTAGTTTTTATCAATAATAACCAATAACTGTATTATGTTTGTCTTTACATGTGGAGAAAATTAAGTTGAATTCAATCATAAAGCTTTTAAAAAATTCCAAATCATATACAATGAATTATATTTGAACCTAAATTTTGTTTCCTGTATCATATTGGTTAGCGTGTCCTCTTTTCTATAAGTAATCCTATACCAAGTACTTAGTCGGATGTCTTTGGACATTGCAAAATAGATATGAAATGGCCGCATTATGCTGTCTGCCCCTAAAATATTTTATGTATAATGAAAAACTCAAAATCAGATATAATTCACTGCTATTCCTTAAAAATTAGGTCTCGCTTTTCATCTCGGCCCAGCTTTTTTTTCATTAAGCAAAGCCAAGAAAAACATATATGTCAGTGTGCTTGAGATGTCCAAATTTAATCCAAAAATGAGTATCTGAAAATATCCTGTTTTTTGCAGTTGATATAACTTTTTTCATTGTTAATGTTTCAGATTTTACACTCATTTCACTATTAACTTTGTGCCTTAATATCTCTGTCAAACATTAAGCTTGAAATGTCAAAAGAATCTGTAAGAATAATCTTGCCAAAATATTACAGTTTTATTAACGATACATCCTTTGGATGTATTTATACACACTCATTATTATAACTATCACGACGGTTTTGCTATCTAAGAATATGATGTAGATCAATACAGATGCATTGATCTACTATAACACCAATTATAGACTGACACCTTGGATGTGAGACCTATGATGTATCTTGACATAACAAAGCTAACAATTTTTAATAATGAATCTTACTTGCTTTGTGGAGCCTGTTAACGTATCTAAGTATAAAAAAGTTCTTGACATTTTTTTTTCTTTTCCTTTTTTTTTATTTGACCATTTTGTAGTTAAATTGAGAAGCAGTTATTTTTTATTCAACTTATAGATCTCATCGAACTCTATCAGATTCAATTAAGGTTTTTTCAAAATATTAATTTTTCGTAGAAAAAAGAATGTCATCAGTTTTGCTTCAAAAAAAAAAAAATACAGATTTAATTTATTTCTTTAGGACAATAATATATAATTTTATCTTCATAGTTTCGATATATTTTCTTTATTATTTCGTTTTCATAATTATTT